>JAQFYQ010002634.1:0-11486 GCA_034694885.1 Buchholzia appendiculata
TATATCTGCCGTTGGCAGTGAGTAGGCCTACTATTTGTATTTGCTATATTTTTCCTTTTATTTAAATAATATTATTCAATTTCAAATGAACATCTTACTTCCTATACGCTTAACTCTCCCTAGAACTTTAGTTTAGTATTTCCACTTAAAAGTATTACGGACTGTTATTTATCTCATAATGACATTTAATGCATGCTTTCAAAAGTAAATTTGGTCAAATATTAGCTACACAAACCCGTTTTGTTTTTGAATCCACATGGGGATCAGTTGTTCCTAAAAATTGCAAGAAACAAAATCCAATGCAGTAATAGAATAAATACATATTTATTTTCTACCGTTTTATTACTTGTTTAATGGGTTCACATAATCTGTTTAGACTCTGCTTCACACCAAATTGGCAGATTTCTATCATAGTCCTGTTCAACCCTATAATTTTTGTCTTGAAGCTTATTGCAGAAATATTATTAATTGCCCATTACTCTGTCAGAGCGCAATGTCAGAAACGGCAATGTTGTTGTAGATGTTCATATGCAAAGTCAGTTTACGACTAGCGTCCTTCCAGAATGTGATGCCTGAATCAGGAATCGAACCCGGGTCTCATGTCTACTCATGTAAACGCCTTTTCCCAAGGCTAATTCAGACTTCCCGCTCTAATCGTTTTTGAATGTCGTACTTATTGAGAGCTTATTCATATCAACATATCTACCTTACGAGAGCCGACCACCCATCTCTTCATCACATCAATCCGCCACCAAACAAGATTTTATTGAGAATAACTGCCTCTCCACATAATGCCTTATTTGTTGATTAAATAGGCTATGAGAAGCTATCTACACTGGGAAGAACAAAAGATGTGCACATAAACAGCACACCAAAGACCAAATTATAATCTCCTTTGAAATTGTTTTAATAAATCACATTTATTTTCCTAACTTGGTCTCATAAATAGCATCCAAGTCCCAGGACGGAGCAAACAAATCTAGCATTTACTTTAAGTACAGTAGTTTACTGCATTAACTTTTTAGAGGAATTTCATTTTGAAAGTTTCAGTTTATTGACTAATGTTGAGTATCGTATAACAGGTAAAATATATACCGCATGTGTATTTGCTATATATGTGGTCCTTCTGCAAGTTCTGATAGATTTTATGGATACAAGAAAGGCATCCGCCAGTTGAGTTCACCGGTTCTATGTGATAGGTCTCATTGCCGACCATGAAAACACCTCTACGTGTACAAAACATATGATATATGCTTTACAGTACCAACATTATACTATCGTTAAATTTTGATAAGTTAAATTTCATTCTGTATTACAATACAATAAAATTACAATAAAATAAATACTACACATCAATAATAGCATATAAACAAATGATTGCATATTCCTTATTGTAACACAGCATAGTATCAATCAACGGAATTGCAATTAATTTATACAGGAGACGGCAATGATTAGATTTGAATTGAACACCACAAATTACCAAACTATGAAGCAATATAATATAAACTTAACAATAGATATTACATGTAAGGGCAATTCCACCCTGACAGGTTTCTGTTACCAATAGTTCGCACTCATGGTGAGACCTGCTGCGCCCAATCCCAAGTCTGGGAACGGGATCAGGATTCAAAGGTCCCAAAGGAGGAGGGGTCGCGGCTTGAAGGGGAGTTTATAAAGTCGATAAAGCTTGTGCTTTAGAAACGCCGCTCTCCCTGTTAAAGAGTCCGGCCTAAGAAACCGGTGAGGAGAGGAACCTGCAGTTCCACTAGATATTATAGGCTGTCTTGCCGGTCCTAAGCCCGGAAAAAGACCTGCGAAATGAGGTCCTGAAGTAAGGAGGGGTTGCCGCAGTCGTTGCACTACTTGACTGCGGTATGCCGATGCTCATTGCACCTATCAGGCGAGCCTCAACAAGGATGCCATTGCACTTTGGCTCCGCGGCTTGAAGTGAAGCCTCGGCTTCAGAAACTTGCCGACATCCTCCCTGGCAGAGTCCGGCTGGCCTGCGGCCTAATAAAACGGGTGGGAGGAGACAAACCACTTTTTACTTTTTTACTTTTTTTACTTGATATTATTGGCTGACTTGATAATGAACTCAGTAAATTGGATGTTTAGCAAAACAAACAGAAAAAAGTGTCTGTGTGTTCGTGGGCGTGTGCGTGTGTGCGTGTGTGTATGTGTGTATTTATGCGTGCAATAAACTGAACGGCAAATAATAAAATAACAATCGCAACAACAACGACAATGATTATATTGGAAACTCACTTGATTCCGTTGCACGTGCTGACAGCAGCCATTGAGTCATTAAAACCGCGAACGTTTCCAATGTAATAACAGTGATCAGCGATCTACAACAAAAAATAATCCTAAAATTATTTATATTTTCAGACTTATACACATTTCGTGGTAACCAGCGCATCAACACGAAGCGTAATTCCACGAAGTCAATAAAGATTTATATTTTGCCTACTTTTGACTGCAACTTTATACTGTTATGCAAATTTCATTGATTTAATTGCTTAGCGTAATGATTCATGCCAGCTGGCTGAAGCAGTCATGTTTGATCCGGTAGTTCGAGAACCAAGCTCTACATTTCTGGCAGCCAATAACGCATAATTTCTTGACGGCTTTGTAAAGGCCGTAAAGATTGACAATGTCGATCGTCAGCAGATCTCTGAAAGTATATCTTGAATTTCTTAAGAAATGCGTTCTTGCATTGGACGATACACGTGATTACCGAACTACCGTGATGATGTTTTACTTTACAGGATCCTGGTCACCTAGAAGGTTCGATGGTATACTACCTACCACATTTGGACTCTGGAGTTAAGGACATAAATTGTCATTCTAAATATTTACGAATTATTTTCGATAACTTAATGGATTATTATCACATTGCATACTTTCTTACATAATTTAATCTGCATTTTGAAGAAAAAACATCAACAACGCTAGTAGATGAACTAAATCCCTAACTGACATTCATAAAAGTTTTTGTTAATTGTAATCTTACAATGTCCACATCCACGATACGTTCATCTTTATCTCGCATGATCTTCTCCACGTAGTTTCTCGGGAAGAGAGCGCTAAAAGTCATGAAACAAATTAGACAACAATAATAGTTAGGACATAATGATACTCAGTTTATATTAATAAATGAAGCATAGGGCTATACTGAAGATGTAACTTGATATAATAACATAAGAGAAAATGCTTTATCGAACTAAACAATTTACAGATAAAGATATTAAATACATCATATATGTTCAATATAACTGCATTGACGGGTTCAAATGTTTGGTCATAATTAAGCATCAGCCATGAAATAAGTCGAGTGCGATAATGCGCGCCAGTTTTTAAACGATCTCAATTCTTTAATAGTGCTATGATTCGTTTCTGATTGTTTGTAGGCTGAGCGTAGCAGAAGCCTTGTGCCCCCAACAAAAAAATCTTTGCAAACAAATTTATGTACCGTAACTCTCCCACCGATCGTCAAAATGTGTGGATGCACAGATACACCCCCACCTCCGCTCGTCATTTTTGTGTGTGTACTGGTACCCCACACCCACCCCTATTTTCAATTATTTGGTGAGAACCATCTCCCCCCGCTCGTCATAATTTTGTTATGATTTGCTCGCTAGTCAATTTGTTTGGCTGCACTGCTTTTTCAACAAGGGGGTGGGTCCCGTGTCGGGTGAAATTTGGGTACGCCGCTACCCCCCCCCCATTTGTCGCAAAATTTCCAAGCCGTCCCCCAGTCAAAATGTCTGAATGTCTGGCATCAGCCCTGCTGATCGTTCAACCTTGCTATTTAGCTGACACTAATCTACAACGGCATGCTAGTGCTTCACAAGATGATTGGCAATCTAATGCGCATACATGTATAGTATTTATACATGTATAGTATTTATACATGTATAGTATTTATACATGTATAGAATTTATTAGCCTGGTCAATAGTTATGTCGACGTGCATCGTGACTCAGCTACTTGATCGATCCAATGGTAATATAATTGCGTCATTATCCCTTGAGCGTTTGGCTATGTTTCCTTTGAGTCACCAAAGACAGTTAGGAAATCACCGCAGCAGCACGTCGTGCTGTACTATGCACTCTATAACGTACATTTAGCTGCAAATGTTGTGGATATGAGCCAAGTAAAAACAATGCAAATGGACAGTTGTAAGAATCTATGAATTGCTTTCTGATATAATGTAAACGTACTACGAGTACAAGAACAATCTCATAGTGACATTACTATTCATTGTTATGGAATTGCCTCCGTCTCTCTTTCTGAGCAGAACATTTGTAGTTTACCATTTATGTATACTAACATATTTGTGAATCTGTTTAAAGTTAAGTCTGTTCACAGCATAAATACCTGCCAATACTACTCCGGCATATTTACCTTTCCGATATCTATGCCATTTGAGTAGAATGCGTTTCCTATAGAAGAAACTTATCTCGAGCGAACCGTTCCTCTGCATCAAAATGTTGTTAAGCTCTTACGCAATACGCTTTCAGTAGATGTTTTATTTTATTTTACTTTATTTTTGAACATTTACGCAATGCATGTGGTGATGATGTCTATCAATTATGGCAAATATACCTATTTATATGCAGATCAAGCGTGAACTCTTTTCCCTTAACGCGCACCTTCAGTGTTATGTTCTTCATATGCTCCGTCCTCTATAGTGATATACATCAAATCAAACGTTATTCATAAAAAAATAACAACAAACGTTATTTGTAAAATAATTATAACGGCACGTTTTGGAAATAAAATCGTGATAATATAAGCGCAATAGCTATGCTCATCGAAACATCAGCACAATTTCATAAAACTTTTTTACTTGCTAAATTTAGGGCCTCAAGATAAAAAGGACTAACGTTCGTAGAGATTTAACTTACCGAAGAACGTTGCGAGGACTTTTTGTTGTCATTACTTTCAGTTAGCTTCTTCATGGCGACGTCACTCTCAATATCTCTCTGGAAATATTATACAGTTTTATTCAAAATTTCGCTTTTATTCAAGAAACATTATATTTATGTGTTTGATATGTTGATCATTATTTCTTTTGATGTAACTTTTAAAATTCTTGCAGTTTCATGCTCTTCACTCGGAATTGTGATCAACGAAGTTTCTGCGACTGTGTCCTGCACCCATTTCTTCACGGAGGTCAAATATCTCTATCGTCATCCTACTGAGAAAAAACAAAATGAGACTCTCGCCTGTCTTCGTGACATGAATGCCTCATTTTGAGATGTGTAACTCAGTTAAATTGACCGGGTTGGTTACGAGTATACCCAGCTGGAGTCAAAATGGAGTCATGAATTCTTCTTCTTCTAGTTGAAAGTATTTGCAATTTCAATAAAGGATAAACAAAGGGCGTTGGAGGTGTTGTTGCAAGTGTCTGCCAACTTAATGCAACTGAAGATTATGTGAACAAAGAAAATGTGTTAATTTCCCAGTTGCCCCTCTTTTTTATTCTGCTCCTCTTAGCATTTGATATGTAAACGAAGTTGGCGACCGTATGCGCAGTCTGGGCTGAAAAGGCAGGTGGTCAGTTGATGACCTGCAATCATATTAATTTTACAAGGAATACATTTATACAAAAATGGCAGACGTGTTGTACTAACAATATTGCTGTTATCATTAGCATAACAAGTATACGAGCGTTAAAGCTAACAGTAGTTCACTTTAAGTGAACAATTTAATTTTAAAATTATCAATACTCATTGTTCATTTTAAAATAATATCGTAGCAATACCAATATTAAGCGCATTGTTAATAATAGTGCTTTACACAACTCACAGGAACGGATGTTTTATTGATGAATCGATCGTGGGATTCCATGACGTCCAACTGAACCATGACGTAACCGGAGACACCCGACGAGCTGCCGCCATATTGTGACGTCATAGCAACATGCGCTACAAGCGTCATAGTTAACGAACAAAGTAATGCAAATTATTTGAAAGGTTTACATTAGTCAAGGAACGTGTTCTTACGTGCATTTACGAGGCGGTTTCCAACCGATTAGAAGCCGCCTGGAAGATCTTTGGATAGATTATCATGTTAAGTCTGGCATTTTTCTGTAATACATCTAAAATCGTCTTCATGATATTTCAAACCGGTTAAAATTACATTCGTGAAGCACTATAAAATATTAGTGATTTCGGCTTTATCGAAACTCTGCTAAACTTTCGCGAGAACGAGTGCAAATCATCAAGTTTTTCACATTATACACCTGATGATGATGATGATGATGATGATGATGATGATGATGATGATGATGAACATCAAGTGCATTTCATGTATAATTATGCTGCTGAAAGCCCTTTCGAAATTGTGAGCCAACTTCATACTACTGAGTAAAATAAATTGTCCCACTTGTCATTTTCGCCAGACAATAATTTGAATAAATGGACTAATTCACTCATCCAAGTGAACAATATCTGCTGTACAAATTAACCCAAAACCCAAACGTAGTATAAACAACACACACACACACACATACACACACACACACACACATATATATATAATATGTATATATGTATATATATACATAATATGTATATATGTGTGTTATTTAATGTGTGTATAAGAAATTATATTATATACACACATTAAATATTTAGAGTACATGACATTGTGTTATTTAGAATACATTTCTGATTTTGGTTCATTTATACAGCAGATGTAGTGAATGAGAGAATTAGTCTATTTATTTAATTTCATTTATTATATTTCAATTTAGCAATTTACCAAATCAGTTTATAATAAATATTTCACGTAAAATTTAGCATCATCAGGTAGGTGGCCATCACAAATCATAAACGCATATAAACTGCAAAAGCTACTACAACAGTTCACAATAGATAAAAGACAGTTTTCAACATAATAATATTAAGCGCAAATCTGGTTCCGGTATCTGCCAATAATAATAAAAAACAATCATTACATATAAACATTAAGATATCACATCATCCAAAACCGCGAATTTGCTCAAAAATTCACGTTGTCGAATTATTTTACGAAAATTTATTGCGCACATAATTATTGAGCAGCAGTTATCCGGTGTAAAAAAAATCACGGGTTGACGCCGACACTTCGTGACACTGGTCATATGGCCAGTGATCCTTTCCATATAGCTAACAGACATTTATTGGTTAATATTAAGGGTAGACTATTAATATTAACAGAGACTGATGTACAAACTATGCTGACGTACCTGAATGCACATCAGACGAGCCAATGCTGAACGACGCGCATGTCACTAGTAGAAAGATTCCTGTATGATTCGTCAACATGACTGAATCGCTGTTCCGTCTCAACATCGTATCAAGCTTGTACTGTTGCTTGTACAACTGCGATACTTATTCGTTCTAAAATATACAAATCATTGTTACTGATTAGATCATCGTTCTTTTGGTGTTTGATAAAAGCAGTTTACAGTTTATAAGGGTGCAGGCTGTGATTTCGTATTGTTTCTCTATTTGTGGCATAATACATTCACAGTCAAACGCAATAAATAAGCCTTTCAAAACATATATATGAGCGTGTGAAAGGCTATTTGAAAGACCATAACTATGGGACATATGAGAGTGATGAGAGTGAGTCCAATGAGAGTCTCGACAGCTCATCCTTTGAGGATATTCAGTCTGGCTATGATACTCAAGATTTCGAAGACGAAGAGGACGACGAGGAACATAACAATGAGGGCGGAGAACAAGAAAGTGAAGAAGAACAAGAACAAGAAGAAGGGAGCGAAGAACAAGAAGGGGGTGAAGATGATGATGATGATGAAAGTGGAGAAGATAGAAGCGAAGTTGACAATGGCAGCAGTGACGAGACAAGCAGCGATGAAGACACCAGTACCGAAGAGGAGTTTAGTCCTTGCGAATACAACTCACAAGAGGAGGACGAAGCGGAAAGCGAACCAGAACAAATTATCTGGTGCGAGCATCCAGATGATTATTGGTTTGGACCCCCATTCAAATTCTAGAACGTGCAAAGGGACATGCATGACTACGCATATGACGCATGGGACGATTAATTAACGATTACGTATCGTTTATGTTCGACCAATCACATGCGGTTATGCTGTTTTAGACTATAAAACCTGTTCGACCAATCACAGGCGTCTACGTCATAGGCTATTTTTAGATTTCCCATTATGTATTAATGCACTCTCCTCGTGAACATTCTCTCATTCGCCGTTCAGTCATTGTCGAAGAAGGAGCTCTCATCTTCTACATCGGTTACTATCTTACGTTAGAAATATGGACAAGATACCTAATACACTCGTACTAACTAGAAAGAAAAGAACTGTCAGAAAAACTACTAAACCTCAGCTGGCTATGGATGAATCGACAGAGCATGCTATTCAACACGAGCTCGTACTGGATGCATGCAATCAAGAGTCAGCGGGTGATGATGCAACATGCAACAACGACAATGATACAGGATATGACATCATTGAATTCCCACTGGCCTGGCCATATCCTCCAATTAGATCCTTCGTTGAACCAATCTCTCAACCGATGGATGTCATACATATCCCAGTTACTCATCCTGGCCTGTTCCCACTTGGTAATGATCGTTTCCTCACTGCATCTATGTTTAGCGGTGAAAAAAAGATACACATCCGTCAGTACCACGATTTTGGGGGGAAAATCTACCCGTCAAAACATGGTATAGCGATGCCATTGAAGCGCTTCGCATCATTGGCATTCAACTTGATGAAAATAAATGTAAAAGTGGAATCTATGGAAAGAGGTGAAACGGTCGATTTCAAGTTACACATCGGGGGCGGAGTCTACGTGACGATAATAAACAAATACAAGACTGTCGATGTTCGCAAATTCTACATGCCACCAGATAGTATGGATGAGAAGCCTACACGCAGAGGAATTTCACTTCGTCTCGCAGAATGGAAGCAACTGGTCGTCTGTATACCGAATCTTATCGATTCGGATATCGATATAGCTACAGCATCGCCGTGCTACTTATGCGATAGCCACAAGAACATGATGGCAATCATCGAATGTCGTGAATGTTCGCCCTTTGAAAACTCGTTCGAGTAAATTCTGAACATATATTAATGGACTTATTTTAATACTGCCATGCTTAGCAAGTTAGAAATTATTTTGTGTAACGATGATACTTATGATTTTAATAAAACGACTAAAGACAATATTTCTTGTTGTTCAATTTTTATTTATTTCAATATCACATTACACTAACATCTGACAAACAAGGTTAAGGAAAACCAATCATAAATTCCAGTATAAACAGCAAAACATTTCATATCCAATACACATACCAGCAATAAAATACAAAGGGGCAAAAGAGCATCTCAGAGATTGGCAGCGATCGGGTTTCAAATGCCGGCCACTGCTATACTCGCTTAGCATCGCTATCAACGTCCCCGCTTAAAGTTATTAATTAGCATAACAAGTGCTGATCGGGAAATACGCCAGGTGTGACGACGGAGTCAGTGGGTCGGTAGATGCGGTGTCAACGACGCTTAGCTTCGTCCCTACCGGCAGATGCGGCAGACTTTGGAGTCGGCCGACGGTTGCTATGGTAGAGTTGAGCCACGCCCCCTTGCCGGACATCAGAAGGCGCACCGAACTTAAGCGACGCTTAAAGTTATTAATTAGCATAAGAAAAAGCTAGCAGTTCTCTATGTTCTCGAGAGTAGGCCTACGTCAGGTGTCCACCGATGTCCGCCGGTATGCACCGGTAAATACAGTATCCCTCCATTGTTTGACAAGGTAACTCAAAGAGATGCAAATAAGCCAATGAAAACTGCGCTACTCCTTGTGAGTCGTCCAGGTGACGCCAGGTGGCACGAAGATCAAGAGGTTGGGCTTAAATTGTAAAATTAATTAGCATAACTGACCAATAAAAGAGCTGACCGTATAGCTGAGCGGTGGCAGATGTCCTGTGTGAGTCATCCACTGACGCCCACCCCCACCCTTTTGAGAGGAAACCTGTATCCCCCACCCCTAGCCACCCACCCACTCTATTGTTTGTTAATTACCCCTATTGTTCGAGCTCTATTGTTCGATTCTTTTAGCACTCTACCTTAAACTTACACTACTTCTATTGTACATTAGACGACCAGAATGAGAGTCCTATAATAATTGTTATAGTTAATCGTGTACTAATTTTGTTATGTTAAATCTCCTCAGACTGTCGCTATATTCGTATCGATAATATTTACAACTATAGGGCCTAAATATTGGTCACGACGTTTGACATCATAACCTATTCAGCCTATGCTTAAGCTAGCATCACGACTGTATTATCTAACTCTAACATAATGTGCAGGATAATTATAATCGTAATTTTTCGAAATCGAAACTGCTCAAAACTGCTCAAAACGATAGTTAACACGCTGACAAGGATATAATTATGTCGTATAGCTAGCTACCGTCCAGGCCTAATCATAAAGATAACAATGGTTTCACATTCGCTTAACAGCTGTTGCCACCAGTATTTATAACTTGAATTTAAATAATTATTTATATTCAAGTTATAAACTGGTGGTAACAGCTGTTAGGTTTCGTAGACGTTAATCATTGTTTTAAACAACCTTATCACCAACAATAAATAAAAAAATAACATTGACCTTTATTAATCAGCACAACCAAACAATTGCGTCATGACTCATTAGCCATCATGGGCCACAGAGTTGGCCGCGGGTCACTTTTTTCGGACCCGACCCAACACACTGAACAACTGACCCAACCCGACCCGCCGGTCACTCAAAAAATCCTGACCCGACCAGACTCACGAACTTTCTGACCCTACCCACGGACTTTCTGAGCCGACCCGACTCGCGACACTTATAAAATAATATGAAACATTTCAGTGATTTTTTCTCTGAAATTTATATAGCAATATAATTTGTGTTTCATTTTAAACCTTTCATCTGATTCATATTAAATAATAATTCTATTTGGGAATAATTTTTAAAGTGCACACAATTGTTGTATTCTTGTCGTTGGCCTAATCAATGTTGTGCAAATACATGCTGCCAGTCTGCCAATAAGCAATTACACAATATAAGGAAATTATATGATGAAGGAAACTTGGGAACCTCAAATAAATTTAATATTACAAATTGGTCTAAAAACTGATTTTTTCACATTATTTATAATTTAATTTTAATAAATCTGTGTCAATTTGATAGATGATTAATGCACACTATAATTGCTATACATAGTGTAAGATACTTTAAGTTTAGGGGAAACTATTGAGCTACTATTTGTCAGTATTTCTCTGTCCAATTATAGTTGAATCTGTGAATTGTATTATTTATCGCATTTATATTCAGAGCTAGGTCAACATCAATCGTGTGATCTTGTGCTGTCATGTTCGCTACTGGGCTTTCAAACATCCTCCACTGTGGTAGAGTGATTTGTGGCTGCTCGAGGAGAAAATCGGAGGCCGTCAAGGGTGAGACT
>JAQFYQ010002635.1:0-11485 GCA_034694885.1 Buchholzia appendiculata
TAGTGACATTATATGTAGCCGCCTATAATTTTGATTTGTATAATCACCATCTGTGGTATATTCACGAAATTGCTGTAATGTTCAGAGTGTATTTATAGACGGCAATCATAGTCAACTACACATGAAGTATACTAAAGTACTGTACATCAAGAGTTACAGTAGTACAGTATGTAAAGTGCGTTAACCCTGCGTTAACCCTAGCAGTTTCCCATGAAGTGTACTAAAGTGTAGGAGAACCGTATGTAATTAACTTCAGATGAATTAATACCTAAATTACTCCACAGGAATTATTGCTTTATTTCTGCAGAAGTATTGATAGGCGTTTCTGAAGGAAGGATAATGTTGCAGTAATTAGGAACTTACCATTCACCAAATCTGATTATTTATTTATTTTTAACTTTACACGGTTCGCGGCATTTTATTTTCTGCTGATTGCTAATAATTATTTTTGTTTGTTTACAAATACACATGTAGGGATCATTATACCATGGGCATTGCATGACCACCTTTGGTCTATTCAACCAATCAATAAGAATGAAAAGTTGTCAGCAAGCGATTGGATTGGTTAATCTAGCTGGCCGCGTATATGCAACGAAATATTACACATTTTGTACGACGTTCTTTTTCCCGACCTTGTTCAGCATCGGTTCCGTTTAATTTGAGATCATCGATGAACAAAATCCGGGGCACGTTCACTGACTTCCTTGGACGCACTGTTAATTAAGGCTCAAGTAACAATGCTTTGATTATTCGGAATTTATTCCCAGACTTTAACATGTCAGTCTGGGACTCTCACAATTGAATATAGGCCTATGTTCGAAAAGCACTAGAGAAAAGATATATAACGATCTCATACATTATTCCACATTGTACTGGCTCACACAGAGCGCTCATTTGACTTCCAAACAATCGCCTGACCGACCACGAACACGTGTGATCACCTGACGCCTGAAATTGTCTGGGCGGTTTACGATATGTAAATCAGTTAAATAATCGATATGTCAATTCTCGAGCAATTAATGTCATGCACGGGCCCGAACGTGAACATCTCATCATCATCATCATCTAGCTACATGGTCTTGAAGCCTGTTGGTGTCCAGTGCAGTATCCACTAACTTATCCACTCTGTTCTGTGCTGCGTGGAATAAGCTTGTATATCCTTTCCCCCTCTCAATATGGGTCGTCCATCCATTCGAATCCTAGCTGGTCTTTCTCTCCTCCCTGTTCCATTCATCACACCAAGCATCACGTTCTTTATTGCTCTGTTAATTGTCTTCCAGTCTAGCTATACTGACCCCTACTCACGTTCGAGTGCATGATAGTGCTCGAGATTTGATCGACATATCGATTATTTAACTGGCATCGTAAACCTTCCAGACAACATTATTTCAGGCGTCAATTGTGATCATACACGTGTTCGTGACCTCACGGAATACAAGTGATCACTCTGAAATATCGAGGAACGCAGTGATTACTTTAAAGTTAATGCCTTGACTTGACTTGATTTGACTTTAATGCATCGACCAAGTTTCCAAATATACCTTGCCTTAATTAATTGCGCCTTGGCAAAATGAAACTGCCACATTGTCCGGGCATAAATAAAGCAGAATAGGAATTAAGATGATGAGATCACAAGAGTGATTTTTGATTCCTCTCTGAGATGAAGACAAGATCAGACTAGCATCAAGAAGTTGACAAGAACAACTTCCACCTAGCGATCGAAACACGATCAGAATAACCTCGACCTGGCGGAACACGATCAGAATAACCTAGCTCGACCGGGCGGAACACGATCAGAACGATCTCGACCTGGCGGAACACGATCCGAATGACATCGACCTGGGGGAACGCGATCAGAATTACCCCGACCTGGCGGAACGCGATCATAATGACCTCGACCTGGCGGAACGCGATTGGCGCACGATCAGGCATGACCCGACAAAGCTTGGTACCCTGTCGATAAATAGCTTTGAGTGCAAATCTGGATGTGGATGTAAACAAAGCTGAAGGCTGTTCTATTTATAGCTCGTGGTTGTGATTAATTCCTAAGTTAGGTTGATACATGATCCTCATCGTCATTACTGCCAGCATCGTCGTTTACTTCGTCCCTCGTCGTTATCATCATCGTATTCATTATTATAGTCGTTCAGAAAATAGTCATCACTCTCGTCTAAATAATAGTCAACGGGTATACCAAGAAGTTGGTTATTGACGCACTGCGTAATGAAAACTGGGCTTAAAAATGATCTATCTATAATTTACCAATTTTGAAACAAGCTACGATTTCTTTTCAATAACAAACTGCATCTGAAATAATAAACTAGGTCGTGCGTGTTCGATTTATTGATCCAGTAATTTACTTCTCAAAATGTAATTTAACAATTAAAGCTGTACTTTCAACTGTTCTGAGAAAATTCAAACATTAATAAGAAAATGAATTTAATTAATTATTTAAATTAATTAAATTAAAACTATACGTCGAAAAATATCACTGTCGGCGGCATTGAGTTAAATCTATTTTAGGCTAGAACATAGGACGAAGTCTTGAATAAGGTGGTAAAACTTCAAGCATTATATTATAAATATTAAATTTCAGTACATTTTATAACCATTATGTTGCAAATTTAAGTAATTTTATTGCACTCTTAATGTTTTGAAATAGTTTTGTATAAAATGATATCTTCATTTATTTTTCATATTCTGTATTGTAGATAAAATTTGCTACTGTTTGTAGGTGCAGGTGTGATAAATTGTCGCACCAAAAGGAGCGATAATGGACGACTCTGACGATGGAATGTTGTCCATGGAAGAATCGAATGACGAGAGTGATCAGAATGAAGAGGGACTCGACGATGACTACATTATAAGTCTCAATCCAGAACCAGATGGGTCAAGGGTCAAAACGGAAGAGGACTATCCCTTCGAGGTTGTGTCGGCTGAGGAAGTCGTTAAGATGATGACGGAGATCATTCGGGAAATAAATACTGTGATACAGGTAAGGCTTATTGACTTACCGGTAAGATGTTTTGTCAGACAGAAAATACAGGTGTTTTTTTGAAAAGGTTTCTTACTGTGTGCTTTGATTTAAACATAACGTCGTTCAGACATACACATTTGCCGGTGTTCTGTGCAAGATAGCGTTTCTTTTTGTTATTATTTGAGCTTTAATTGTAGTTTTTAGAACTTGAAATCATTAATATTCATAAGTTAGATCATTTTAATTTGCTATTTATTTATCATCTTTGTGTTTTACAATGAAATCAGCTCAATTTGATGTGGTTAACATGAGCTTGTTATTTTATATCTATCAAAATTGAATACCTTCTGATGTTTAAATTGAAATTTTTATTTTTAAGGGTTACATATTGTGGTTTGTTTAAGCTAGTTGTAATTTATCCTGAATTATTTTGTGCAGATTTCTCCAACGACATTAAGAACATTACTAAACTACTTCAAGTGGGACAGGGAGAAACTTTTGGAGCGGTAAGAAGTTGTAATTCTACTAGAGTTATATAATAGATTGTCATCAAATATTTCCTGCAGTCAGCTATTTGTATCTTTGATCATATTTAGCTGAATTGTAAGTCATAATTTAATTTATTTTGATAATTTTGTATTTTTTAGCCAAGAGATAAATCAGACATAATATTTTCTTGAAGTATTTTTTTCTAGCTCATTGTCATCATTTGCCTATCCTCATTTATTGTTCAGACTAGCATTGTCCTCTATAGTTAGCACTGGGATGAAGTAAAGTGAGCTGCACATTACCAAAATATTTCCCCCACTATTGATGGTGGGGGGGGGGAATTGTTGATAAGCACGCTCTTGCTGATTATACTCTACAAAGCATATGCATATGAATTTTTATTTATTAATTAATTACTTGTTTAAATATTTATTTAATGCAGCTACTACACCGGGGATCAGGATAAATTGTTCAGCGAAGCTCACATTGTGAGTCCCTTCCGTCAACAGTCACTGGACGATGTGGATGGCCCGAAGGTAGAAAAACTTTTATCTGATTACTTTATTTGTAAGCATTCTTTCATTTACCTGATGTTGGCCTTACATTAGGATTTTAATGTGATAAGGCATTGAGCGGAGTTTGAATCTTAATTTGCAAGCTTTAGGTAATCCTTGCCTCGCATAGTTAGATGATTTATGATCTCAAGGCAAAGTGGATGGCAAAGTTGTTTTTGCCACTGCAGTAGGCAGAATGTTTTCTCTCTGTTAAGATCGAGAGCTACTATGATCTTGTTTATCAACATGAGAGATGAGTCTGTATTCACCTGTTCTATGTATTTGTGAATAGTTAAAAGTTTTCAATGTTTATTGAATGTTGATACAGATGGGAGATCGCTGCTTAGCAAAAGCAGCAGCGTCTTGTGACATCTTCTGTGACATATGCTTCGGTCATGTACCTGCCACAGTATGTCTCTACAAGTTTTGCATTCATTTTATTTAATTTTATAATTTTGTTATATGATTTTCAATATATTTGAATCTAGTTTATAAAATTCGGAGTGGCGTAAGCCATTCAAATACATATTCAAGATCAAGTTGATTATGAAAGTTAAAACTTATTTTAATTGACATTTACTTACTGATGAAATAAGTCTGCGTTAATATTACTTAATAATGCTTTATCCTTCTAAATAAAATTGCTTGAGAGTTTATGGTAAGTAGTTAACTGTTATGTTTTATTAATGACATTATTAATTTACAGTATTAATGATTACTGTTTGAAGATTAACTCGGGCCCACGATTATCTTTAATGCATTATGGAACTATTATGAATTGATTGAGTTGGTATTTGCGCCACTTTTTTTACTGTTTTGAAATTCTCAAGCATGCTGTTATCATTGTTAAGAAATTTCTCTGTTGAGAATTGAGGCTATACATATCTACAGATATTAATTTCATTGTTCACTGTTGATCATTCAACGTTGATGTTATCTTCATCTTTTTGTTTTACGTTTATATCTTCACAATGTATGCTATGTAGGCCTAGGCTTGTTTTTCATGTTCAACAGCGTCAGACATGTTTCCATGTCAGGGTAACATTTCCTTCAAGATGTCAGTAACATTTTCCTTAACCACACCATGATGGGAGATATAGCAGAGCATACTGAAATTATAAAACAACCATATGGATGAATATTTCACTGCTGTTTTGAATTTATTAAAAGCAAATATGTTATGGTTGGATCCCATTCCTGACACCAAATTAATTTAATGTTTGTTTGTTGATCATGCACATGGTGATTTTATTTTAATACCCTGCCTTTCTGAACCTGAAAATACTTTTGTAAATTATAATTAACGTATAATATGATTTTTGTAACTTTTTTTTTAATTTGATTGAATTTGCAACTTTTTGTTACATCATCGTGATTCAGGTTTGTATGTATACAGTGCTCACTTGACAGGGCTGGAGTATGGCCATGAATTTGTAGAGGCCTGCATGGTTTGTAGATAGGATTAAGTATGTGTCAGTATCACAGCTGTGACTGAATAGCAGTGACAGTGTTGGAGTGTGGTCATGAATGCTTTATTCATTATTTGTATACAGGACTTGACAGGGTTGGAGTGCGGTCATGAATTCTGTGTATGTTTGTATGTATACAGAACTTGACAGGGTTGGAGTGTGGCCACGAGTTCTGTGTACATTGTTGGCAGCAATATTTAACCATTAAGATCGTGGATGACGGGATGGCAGAAGTACGTAATATTTGATATTTTCTATGCTTAATATTGCAATAATTAAGTCTTTAATTTTAAAAAACTACAAGTTAGCTTAGAGTGTTTATTAATGTATTAACTAGTCCTGCATGTATTTAACTGCGACATCCATATTGAAACGGAAACATTTTAAAATTAAACCGTGTTAATTGGTCGCAGCAAATTGTGTGATGTTATAAGTGAATGTTACTGTTATTTATGTGAATTTATTTCGGATGGTGTGATTTTAGTTGTAGACATTTTAGATTATTTTGTTGATCAGTCTTAAAATTTTGTTATTATTTGCTCGATTGCTTTAATACTTAAGAAGTAAACTGTTATTAAATCAATCTAAAATAGTGATAATCTTTGGCAATATTTGAGAATTTGTCTAGAATAATTTGCTAATATTGTGATTATTGTGGGTAGTAATTAATGCTTCAGGTTTTGATACTTGCTTTTGTGTTTGACTGGTTTTACAGACTATTGCTTGTCCGGCACAAGCCTGTGATATTCTTGTCGACGATCAAACTGTTATGTAAGTATTTCCTCTTGCTATTTCTGTTTTGTTTATTGTTGTAGTTGTTGTAAGTATTGCTTTTGTTTGATTGCTCTTTTGGTTGTTGTTGTGAGTTTTGAAGCCATTGTTGTAGTCATTGTTGTTGCTGTTGTTGTTGTTGTTGTTGCTGTTGTTGTTTCTACTCAAATAGTATTTGCTATTATAAGTGTATGAAATTAACATTATATTTTTAATGTTCTAGTGTCATTATTCATAGTGTATAAAAGTTTATTGTGTGTCATTTTTCTGTTTTGTATTGGGTTTTTTATGTAAGGCAGCGGTAGCATAAGGAATTGATGGTGACTTGATAGTGAATTGGTAGTAAACATATCAAAGACTCAATAAAAAAACTTGTCTATGGTCAAGGAAAGTATAAAATTCTATTAAACTTCTATAACTATTAAAATTCTGTTTTAATGATCAGATTAAAATGCTGGCCTAGTACACTACTGTAGTTCCCCCTGTGGGTCGGGCTAAGAATTGACCCACCCCCTCTTCTGCTGGGTGATCGTAAAAGGCGACTAATGTAGGCCTTTTTCCTTTTGTTTTTCCCTCCCTTTCCTTCTTGTTCTACCATCTTTTGTTTTTCTTCTGGACCGCTCATTTTCCGAGTTTGTTTGTTTGTTTGTTTTGTTTGTATTGGCACGTCAGAAACTAGTAACTTTCAATTGTTATGTGTAATTATTGCCAGTTTTGTGTGTGTTGTAACTAGCAGTTGTTATAATTTTTGCAGTTATTTTGACTGGTAGCTATACTGACAATTGTATCTGTATTGACTATTATGTCAACTACTGCAGCTATTTTGACTAGAAACTACTATAATTATCAAAGGCACAATATAGCCTCTCTGTGCTGACGTGCCAATACAAATACAAACAAACTTACACTACTGTACTATCAAAATTAAGTTAATTAATTAATGCTTCTTACTCCTCTAATGATCAGAATTATTGCAAGAGTTTAATGTTTGTAATATTCCGAGATGTTTAATAATGCAAAAATCTTTTATGTTGCTGTAGCAACCTTGTTTCTGACCGGACTGTTCGACTGAAATATCAACAGATCATAACGAATCATTTCGTTGCGGTGAGTTCCAAATCATGCAAGATTATACTTTGTGTTAAATATACTGTATATTGCAAGATTGATCTATGCGGATGGACTCGACGATTGCATTCTGATTCCCGACCGTGTGAGAGAAAGTAGTTAGTAGTATATTGTGATGTTGAGAAGTATAGACTTTGAAGTTGGAGGAAAAACAGGGCAGACTGATGAAATCGGCTACATAGATGGTATTAGAAGCATTCGTTACCTTACCTGGTTTTACATGTGTTTCACACAAATCGGCTGTATCATTGTATTGTTTTTGCCCGCAGAACCTGTGACCTAACGTTATTTTATTTGTTGACTGTGTTTCAGAGTAATCGGTTGTATCGTTGGTGCCCCAAGCCGAACTGCGGTCATGTCGTCAAGGTTTTGTTTCCCGACTTCAAGCCAGTCGTCTGTAAATGTGCTTATACCTTTTGGTAAGATATCTATTTGTATATTATTGTTTTGATTTATTCAAATTTGTTGTGAATTCAAAAATGCCATATACATAAATGTGACATATATGTGCTTTGCTCTTGATATCATTATCACAGTGACTGTGATGTCAATAATTCTCGCTTATTCTTAGAATACGGATTGAAATGTGTTTGGTAACGCCTAACCCACTGTCGTTAGACTTGGTGCTAATTGTGGACAATGCCAATATGGAAGATAGATGACGATGATTTCGATTTATTGTGAATCGTGTAATCAGGAAATTATATTAATCATTGCAATTTGCTGCAATAATCAGCAACTGGTTAGTTATGCTACCGCATGATGATTAGAAATTGGTTCGATACGCTATCGTGTAATCATTTATCAAATCAGACTACAGCGTGACGGGGAGCTTATTAGAACTACTGTACAGTTGTGTAAGGACGGATTTGTTTATCTCGTTGTGAACAATGTTGTCTTTAAAACAGCAGCCATGCTTGAATCAGTTGTGAGGAGGTCTGCTTGAGGAAGTAGATGCAAGAGGACTTGATTATACTAATGTGTGAAGAGTTCAAATTCTGAGTGTACCTCTGCTATTCTGTGTTTGTGTGACAGTTTTTCTTGCGGCGAGGCCTGGCACGACCCAGTGCAGTGTAAGTGGCTGAGGATATGGATGAAGAAATGCGATGATGACAGCGAAACATCCCATTGGCTCGTTGCCAATGCAAAGGTACTAACAGTGACTGTTACTTCGTTTGCAATGAATCGATATCATGCTTTGAGATACCTATAATCTTTTTGCAGAGTAACTCGAGTTATTATTATTCGAGTGTGACCATTAATGCTCGACATGATTCTTGTTAGCGAGAAAGGATCTTGTTTTTTGGTATCCAAGAATAACCGGCATGTCACGAAGCTATTGAGAACGATGCTTGTTTTGTATCCAGGAATGCCCTACAGGTCATGTGACTATGAGAACGATGCTTGATTTGTTTTCTTTGTATCCAGGAATGTCCTGCCTGTCACGTTGCCATTGAGAAAGACGGTGGTTGTAATCACGTGGTGTGCAAGCAATGCAAGTATGACTTCTGCTGGGTGTGTCTCACAGCCTGGCAGCCGCACGGATCATCATGGTCAGTACTCTACGTCTTACTAGACAACTTTCGCATTTAGGTATGATTAAAACAGTGCACTCGTTTGTCAATTCAAGGCGCCAAAAAGCGATGTGCACCTCAGCATTTGTTCAACAGTTTAATATAGTATATTTTCATTTCGTAATAGTCCTGTTTTGAAGGATTTAGTTTCATTATGTGAGTTATATTTGAGTGTTAATTATAATTTACTATATCTGCAAGATTATGGGTGTAGAAATCCTGCTATTCTGAGCCCTCAGAAGGAAAAGTGAAGTCTATGTACATTGTACCTGTGCTGAGCACAAATATCTTACAGAAGTGAATAGTAGTCTGTAAACTGATGATGATAAATGATGATTATTAAATATTTTAATGCTTTTTTCGGTTGATTTTCAGTGATGTTTTGTTTTATATCCTTTCTGTCTTTTAATCGTACATTTTCTAATGTGTAGAAAAGTTTGCTATTGGTCAGTTGTTCAGAACGAGCCTATGATTGGTCGATTCTTCACAAAACGTGTCTGTGATTGGTCAGTTGTTCAGAATGAGTTTGGGATTGGGTAGGTCTGCAGACCGAGCTGAAGAATAGTTTGTTCTTCTGTTACTGCCTGAAATAAAATTGACACTGTTAATAAGACCGTTAATTATATGCCTTAATCGACACAGAGTGAATTTAAATTATTCTGTGTAGGTACAATTGTAATCGTTTCGATGAAGATGAAGCAAAGAAAGCTAAAGATGCTCAAGAGGTAACATTTATGTGCAGTATTTGGAACAGATATCTGTTTTTGGTTAGAAACAATGTGGTATCATATTACTACCGATATGTACACTGGTTAAATTAGTCTGTGAGTAAATTTCCCTATTGTTATCATATCGTAAGTGAACGTCATGTAGTAAGCGGTGTTTTGCATCATTTGTTGTTTTAAAATGTCTGCTGATAGTTTTCATATTTTTTCACATTTAATGTTTCATATCACTATTCATGTTTCTTATGTCACGTGCTTTGTTTGTCAATATGAATGTTTAGAAGTCTCGAGCTGCCTTGCATCGTTACCTCTTCTACTGTAATCGTTACTTGAATCACATGCAGAGCCTCAAGTTTGAACACAAGGTTATTCTCTCTACTTCCGTTTCTGATCTGCATAGATAAATTGTTACTTTATTAATTGTAGCTGTAACCATCATAATCCTTTTAATTGTTCACAGTGTTTTAAGCTGATTGTAGAAGTATTTCAGGGTATTTCTCTGATGAAGAAGTATTTCAAGGTATTTCTCTGATGTAGAAGTACTTCAAGGTATTTCTTTGATTCAGAAGTACTTCAAGGTATTTCTTTGATGTTCATGGATAAGATTCTGAAGGCAACAAAGATGTTGAACAAATCGTGTGCTAGTTATATTGTATCATTCTAATATGTGACTGATTTGTATACCACTAGGGATTTACATTCATCATCAATCACTCTAATATGAAGTTTTGACGAAGTTTTGTGATAAATTAATTGCATTAATTAACTGACCATTTAGTCTATTATGCTATAGACTGAAGCAAGCCTAGCTTTTTTTCCTAGCTTTGTACTGTTTTTCACAAGTTTTCTACTTTTATTCACTGCTCGTTGTTATTCCGCGATGATTAATATGATTCGTAGTTGGATGATAAATGAATGGTTTATCTATGACAGCTGTACGCAAGCATTGAACAGCGCATGGAAGCACTACAGCAGCTGAACATGTCGTGGATCGAGGTTCAGTTCCTCAAGAAAGCCGTCGACTGCCTGTGCCAGTGTCGCCAGACTCTCATGTACACCTACGTCTTTGCGTTCTATCTGATGCGGAATAATCACGCCATCATCTTTGAAGTAAGCAGTAGTTATTACTTTAGTCGTGTATTATTATTATTATTACCGCTGTACTCATGTTGATATGAGTAATGATAGTTTTGTTTATTTATCTATTTGGGTCAACTATGTCTGTCCTATTTGAGTGAATTATCGTCTGCTCTGGCACTCTGAGGTGTGTTGGCAAGTCGTTGGCATGGAAGATGTGCATCTGTTTTTAGCTGTGCAGGTTAATATCGTTATATCGGCGTGCAACTGATAATTGAATGTCCCCGTAGCGTACCATCATATCGGTATTGTGTGCTGATTTGGCTGTCACTATTAGATGGGCTATCATCAAGTCATGGCTATCATCAAGTCATGGCTATCATCAAGTCATGGCTATCATCATGCCATGGCTATCATCAAGTCATGGCTATCATCAAGTCATGGCTGTCATCAAGTTATGGCTATCATCAAGTCATGGCTATCATAAAGTCATAGCTATCATCAAGTCATGGCTATCATCAAGTCATGGCTGTCATCAAGTTATGGCTATCATCAAGTCATGGCTATCATCAAGTCATGGCTATCATCAAGTAAGGGCTATCATCAAGTCATGGCTATCATCATGTCATGGCTGTCATCAAGTTATGGCTATCATCAAGTCATGGCTATCATCAAGTCATGGCTGTCATCAAGTTATGGCTATCATCAAGTCATGGCTATC
>JAQFYQ010002636.1:0-11485 GCA_034694885.1 Buchholzia appendiculata
TGTATGTATGTATGTAGCACTTCCTTTCACATGCGCCGTGCGTGCCATGACTCTCGTCACTGACATTCCGAGGCGCACGGATCTTGGAGTCCTGAGACTTTCTCATCTGTACTGTATAAATGCTGAATTTGTGACATTTTGCATAATATTTTTCATTAACTGCATGAACTTCAACACCGTGTGAGACTTCATCAGACTATGCTAATATGCGACGTATGTCTTGCTGTAAAAACTAGGAACCTAAAGCCAGGAACCTATGCCAGAAATCTGTGCAAAGTTTAGATAACATTCCACTTGACAGTTTGAATCATGATTTGGATCGATATTGTGGTGTTGTTTAAAGAGGAATTTTATTTATAGCTGATGATCTTCTGCACTAGAAAAGAAAGCAACGATTATTTAATGCTGCTGGTGTTCAAATTCTACAGTCAGTTCTTAAAGGTTCTAATGCTGTCCTAACTGGAGAAACTCCCCAATCTTAACTTTCCAGTTGCTAGACTACTGGAGGACGCCACAACTCTCCGCCCCCCTCCCCAAACGATGAAATATAAATAAATTAATACACTGCAATGACGTAGTTAAATGTGATGTCATATTTTTGTACAGATTTACTGCGAGATATTCATTGTGGCGTTCAGAATGATGAGAACGAGTGTCGAAATCAACGTTTCATGGTGCATAGGTAAGGCAATAAAGTTTAAAACAACTGCTGTTAGGGATAGCACTGTCTGTGATGCTAATACAGCTTTGATGCGACTATTAATGTTAATTAAATACTGTAGTCATTATGCCACGGTAGTATGGCTCTGGTGCAACCGTTAATGCTAATTTGGATTACATCATCGCTCCATTAATTATAGAACACTGTTCACTTTCACATGATGTCTGTGCTGAGCACAGAAATAAACTTCAACTAGTGTCCCTAAGGGCGCATTGTGGATGGGCTTTTATGACCGCATACTCTTGCTGACGTCAACTCCTACCGGGAATGAGGTGATTTCCCTTCCTCGCAGAAAGTTTTTATGTTTTTTAATTTAGTGGTGACGGAAAACACAGGTTAATCCCCACTAGCGTGAAACAGAAGAAAGTAGATGTTAGTAGTCTACACTCATGCTACATCTCTAATCAGGCTACTGTCCCTTACTCGCCTTGTACAACTTGCACCAGGAAGTGCAGTGGCAGTACTCTCAAGTCCCATCACCACAGAGGCTATTTTGTTTAATTAAGAACAATTGTAAACAAACTAACAAAAAAATTGACAAACATTGCAAACCAGTTACATTAATTAGCCACAGTTTTATTACAGAATGTTCCATTAATTTGACCTGTCAGTTTCTGTGCACTCGCCCTCTTGTAGGCCTATGATTATTTTCAACGCTGTCCAGTCGTCGTGCTGTTAGCTAATCACTATTGGTACTGCTGCAGCTTTTATTAGAAGATTGCCTTCAACTCATTACCTTTCAGCTTCTATTAGAAAATTACTTTGAGCTTTCTTTCATTAACCACCTGGTTAATTTGAGCACATTAAAATTTACAAGATAATCAAAAATGTAGGCCTAAGTTAATTCCCCCCCCCCTTCCCTCCCTCCCTCAGTCTTCTACACTGCAGATTATGTATGCATTAGTTTGGCTGCTGTTTGTGATTACAGCGGGCAGGAATGTGTTCGGCCAATCAGCGTTGCTGACTCACATCACGTTGAGTCACGCACCTACTCAAGCCGCACACAAGGACCGCCCATTCGGATCAAGCGCCAATCAAAGAAGAGATTCTTTAGAAGTAGGCGTTATTAGTTTATACCATGATAATTTATTGTTTCATTGGTGTTTGTGTGTGTGTGTGTGCGCGCGCGCGCATGTGTGCGTGCGTGTGCTGATTAGTCGCTTAATTAATCAACTGTTATTCATTATTAACACCTAAATCATTTATTATTGACAAGTAGTCCACGCTTGCGTGTGTTTGTTTAGCCTATTAAACAGGTTTAGCATGATCATTCAGTTTCAGTTTAAGACACATTTCTAGTCTGGTACATCCCCTCCCCCCTCCCGGTAAGCTCTAAGCACATGTTGGAACCCCCCCCCCCCCATAAGTTCTAAGCACATGTTAGAACTGTTACAATTACAGAATATTTGCATTGAATTTTTTATGGTCTTGGTTTATTGGCACTCTGTCAAATTGACGAATCAGTTTTGAGTAGAAGTCATCAAAGTAAGATAGTGTGCACAAGCACATACAGTTTACTGACATACCTAGTCTTCACTCGTGATGATCATTATATTTAGGCTATATATTCTTTATTCACAAAATTGGTAGCAGAAACATCAAACATCAAACATCAAATAAATAAATAAACAAAAGTACAATCAAATATAAATCGCCAAGCAGGGAAAATCAAACAGTATACTATGTTATTACATTCTATAACATCACCTAAGTAAATCAGTGAACTCTGTTGCACATACACTATGCACTAACATGCACTATTTAATTGGATACTACACTATAAACATCACATAGAATTAAGTGCACGAACAAATGATGCATGCATCTTGCACTTAATGATTTGTAAAGAATCTTATCTTTGAATGCCATACTTTTGCCGCAGTATAGTGTAGTCTGAATTCATGGGGGTTTTAAAACATGTGAGAAGTTGAACTTATGATCGTGATGATCATAAGTTCATCACGCAATTCTTTACTTAAATGCTTGATAAAGAGAATTCTATTTAGATCTATTTGATAGTCCAAGTGAAGGCAGTTAAGATCAAATTGACAGAACATGCTTGCTTTCAAGTCGTAGAAAAAATTCATTGTGATCATCATGATCATCAGTAGCCTAAATCTATAAAATCATCGTCGTTATCATCATTAACATCATCGTCGTCGTCATCATCGTTGTTGTCGTTATCATTGTCATCATTAATATTTGACGTCAGTTTGTTTTCTCATACAGGTAAGGACGTAAGGTTAGGCTTCTCCAACATGCAGTGGAAATTTTTCTTCTCCATACTCTTCCGTCTCGCTACCATATATTTATTTCTTAGAGCAAAAGTTTATACAGTATGAGCTTGCTTGACATAATAGAATCATGTCACTGGTTGATCACACAGAGAATCATACAGGGTTTAAAGGCCAAGGCCAAGGTCAAGGCCATGACCTGATTTATTCATTTATCATGTCTTCTTTTCACAAAGCTGTTCTTGGCTGTGCATCCACTCTGCATGTTTGAACTCAAACACTTCTCTGATCAGCATATATGCCTGTAAACTTTGCTCCAGTAGGCAATGACTCAGTAATTCAGAAGCTGGGTACAATTTATTGGAAATAAAAACATTCGATCAGTAAACAGATTTGAACCGTTTCACATAGAGATTTTAGCTGCAATCAGTTTGTCCTAGCTTCGATATTCGTTTAGTCACTGCTATTTGTTGTGTTCAAGCCGTATGTATAATTGTATATCAGTTAAATCTTCACAATAATTATATGATTGTAAAGGACTCGCATCCTGACAATACAAGACGTGCGACACGTCGGAGAACATTAAGAAGAAAACTAATTGATGCTGTGCATCAAATAGTAACTTACTAAAACTGATTAATGCTGTGCATCGTGTCGCCTGTTCTTCACCTGAAACCTCGGATTATCAGGGAGGAAGTGCTGCATACATGTATGAATGCATTTCTGTGTAGCAAAGTTCACAGAACACCAATGGTTAAAATTGATGTTTGTGTGTTTGTTTCAGTTCTCTGTTGTGTGGGCTGGATCTTCTGCTGCCCGTGCTGGACACTGGGCATATGCCTGCGTGAACAACCTGACTCAGTGGATGACCTACGAGAAGATCCCTGCTGGCCTTGCTTTACCTCCTCGCCATCAGATGATGCCTTGGGCAGCTAGAATTTGGACTGAGGCAACTGACCTTGCTTTACCTCCTTGCCATCAGACGATACCTTGAGCCGCTAGGACCTTGAGGTAACTCTGGACTTGCTGTACCTCCTCGTCATCTGACGATGCCTTGAGCAGCTAGTACTTGAAGGCCTGAGGTAACTCTGGCCTTGTTGTACCTCCTCGCCATCAGATGATGCCATGAGCAACTAGGACTTGGACTGAGGCAACTCTTTCCTTGCTTTACCTCCTCGCCATCAGATGATGCCATGAGCAGCTAGGACTTGGACTGAGGCAACTCTGGCCTTGCTTTACGTCCTCGCCATCTGATGCCTGGAGCAGCTAGTACTTGGAGGAATGAGGTAGTCCATGTCCTACGTACAATATCTTTGTCTAGTCTTTCCACTGCAGGGTTGCATACTGGCAGTATTGAGTATGTTGTTTGTGTTTATTGAGTTGTTTGTGTTGTTTGTGTTTATAGTGATAGTTGGATTGTTAACTAAACCTGCACTACTGTACTCAAAGCTTGGTTAGTACTGATATGGAGTATATTACGGCTTTCACTTCATCTAATATCTTCCACTGAGTTTCACACGGATGTGGAAGCTTGGTCTATTTTTTTATATGTGTTTCATTGTACTGAAATCCTGAGGTACAGTAATTGCTCGGAATTTTTCCTACCATACCTAGGATCTGAGAAACACCCGAACCAGCATGATTTTATCAGCAGAGCCATCACGATTGCCACTGTTTATGAAAACAGATGTGTATCAGCATGTCTTGTGCATCCGTATAATACCGTTTTCCCCTTACATTTGTATTCACATAAAAATAGTGTATCAACTAGTAAATCTTGATGACTCTTCTTTTTATTTCCGTACAATGATAAAAGTGTTCAAATAATAAGTTGCTTATATTGATGTAATTATTATGTAACATACTCAAAAGTGTTTGAGACATACTGTATCTTTTTACAAATTATGAAATCCCTGGCAATGTTTGTTTTTACAATAAAGAAAAACTGGACATTGAGTTCCAATGTGATGTTGAAGTGGATGATGAGAAGCCGAGACACTGTTGTTTATCGTTTGTGGATCTGACATGAAACAGTATTAAAAATTGTGTATACTCTATGTATGGAACTGCTAGCTATCATGTTTCTATGATAAGAAACGTATGAATATGAATGTCTTATTTTGGGGTAGAATGAACTGTAATTCCTTATCTGATTTTAGTCATGGTTATTCTACATATAAAGGTACTAATTAATTGCATGTCACCGGACTAAGACTAGTATAAATATTTATTTGAAGAAAATGCTAAATGACGTTCTTGTCATTAGCAATCGCTGACAACGTCACTCACTGAATTAGAAAGTTGAGAGATCATAATCCCTTTACAGTTTATAAATTTTTGTGAATTTCGTATCCTTCAATAGATTCATAAAATCATATTTATGATGGCAGTGGCTCATTTTTCTTCACCCGCATTTTGTTGGTACACCATAGGCTATTGCCAACACAGATGGTAAAAGCAAGCTAAAAATTTATCCAATTGAGCAAGGAGGTATTAATTTCATCATTTTATGGATGGATTTCATTAAAGTTATTATCCATAGTTACTAGTTAGCCCTTTCCTAAAGTTACGGTTCATAGTTTGGATAAAGAAGATGTAATGAGGTTTTTGTACAACTTGAACCAGATGTAATAAGCAGTGTCAAATTTTTTAACTTTTGTAAGACCATTTTAGTTGGTCTATTTATTTATATAAAGGTAATTTCACCTCTAATTAATAATGATGAATAAATAAATTTATTTATTATTTATGTTCGAGTACACAAACCACATTTTTACCCATTTCACATAACAACAAGCAGGTAACTGGATGGTGTAATAATTAAGAGTTTTTATATTTTCTGCTTAATGCATCAATTGATTTATTGCATTAACTACAATTAACTACAAATTATAAATTCAATCTATAGAAATATCTGTGGTTAACAGAATTTAGATCTTTAGATTATATTCATTCAATTTGCTACTTTACTAAGATATTCTTAAATGTATTTTTAGGTTAATATCTGCATTATGCTTAGATACTTCTGAGCAAACTATATAAAATATAAAAATTGACACTGTCTATAAACATTATTAATATTAGTATCTCTACTTTTAATTAAGTTTTCTCAGATTATGTCATAATAGAACTTGATATAATAGAACTTGTTAGCAATCAATAAAGTGGAATATTCTAATCAAACAAAATTAAGCAGATGTGAAAGAAAGGTGTGCATTTAAATTAATAAGTTACGTAAATACAGCTTTTCAACTCAAGTCTGTTTGTTTGCAGGCAATAATGTTTATATCGATAATTTATTAATGGAAGTTATTGTTGAACGGTAATTCAGTTATATTATGTTGGTTTTATTTGTTTTTGTTGTGCTTTTCATCATATTTAATTTGTTCTGCAATTTGTCGATCTAATTACTATATTCTTTCATTGTACTGTGACATGGAGCCGTCATGCCGCTGTTGTAACATTGACAACGGAATTTAACACCGAGATACTTGCTACATTGAGCCGAACCACGATATTTCTACTGCGGGATAGTTTTTGTATACGAGTATGGAGAAGAATATTTTGTATTACGAAGTTGCAGTCGTTGAAGCCTGTAGTTCTGGATTGGAGAATTGGATCCTGTTATACTCTGTGACATAATAAACAGTTTGAAATCTTGAATAAGTTTGTAGTTCCATGACAACATATATATACTGTATAGGTATTAAAATTCCCTAAAGACATGTATTCACGTTTCACAACATCAGGATGCTGTGCTGTTTTATGTTACAAAAATCCATGTAGCTCTATAATAATTATTTTACAGTACAGACCATTAATTAAAATTAGTGGTTAATCTGTATATTTTTGACTAGTATACAATCCATATTTTTTCTACAACTTTGTGTATGCGCTAAAACATTCTTTACTGTGTGTGCAACTTCCAAGTCAACAGTATTAAAACCGTTAGAACATACATCTTTCAGTACTCATCTTGCTGATATTGTTTGCGTAACTGATGCCACAGAACAAGCCGTTTTTATGCAGCCTACTGTTATATCTCTCCAGCAAGTTTCTATCGTCTAACATTATGTAATTACGGGAATCTTTATTAAGCCGTTTTAGATGTGCACAACATGACTCGATGACATTGCTTGATTTACATGATTTTCATGTAGTTATTAATTTGTATCTAGTCGGTTTATTTGCATGTTAATAATTGCTTGCTTGTGTGCAATAAATTATTTCAATACTAAGCATGTTTGTATAGTTTCCTATTATATTATAGCGTTTACAAACACTGTGTTAACTGCTAAGTAGTGGGGTTGGAGGGGGGTGATGGTGAGGAGTAGTGACATGCCCAGTGGGGTCGTGCCCTCGTGCCCAGTGGGGTCGTGCTTTGCAATGGACCCATGATGCTGATTCTTACTCCATGTGCTGACAGTAAACAGCGAAACTGTTGGCGTCAGGAACGGTATCGGGCTGTAAACGTTTCCTTCAGTAGAAATCCAAATTGTGCACGTACATACGTGTGATCCCTACAGTCAACAATTTTGTCCTAATTCTGGTGGAGAACAATTTGATAAAGTCGAACACCTTTAATTATTCCATCTTTTGCCAAATTGTGAACAAAACCAGTCTGGTCGATGTAGAAAGCGGTGATGATTAACATATAATTAATAGTATTCAACGCCTCTGGTCGCTACTTACAGAAAAGCAGATGCACACTTGCTGGCTATTAATCCCCCTAATGCTATTTAGTATTTTCAAGTCAATCGACTAACAGATGACTAATATGTTTCACGGTGGTGCAGCTTAAAGAATCCTTCAAACTCCCAATGTACAGCATACATTTTAGTTGCTATCATTTTTGACTTCAGCCAGAAATGAGTTTATGATGTCCAATCTGCAGTAGATTATAATCAATATAATGTTGTTACTCGTGTGCCAGGATAATACACGATTATAAGCAATGACCTCATTAGAGGCACTTGACCTTGTTATAGATTGTGACCTTGTTATAAGATGTGACCTCATTACAGGCTACGACCTCGTTACACCTGTAATCACGTCACACTGCACAAGTTTGACCTCGTTAGAGCCTGCAACCTAGTTACACGATGTGATATTGTTAGAGGCTGTAATTTCCTTACAGACTGTCATCTCAATACACGCTGTGGCCTAGTTACATAAACAGTATAAGAACCAGGTCATTCATCATCCACTGCTCGCTTGTGTGTCTGTCTGTCTGCTTGTCGGTCTAACTGCCTTGCTGTCAATTCGACACTTTATTTACAATAAAGTAATGGTTACAACTCGTGATGAAGGGGGAAAAAGTGTATATATTATAAACACACACATCAGTATCATGAACATTTGTAATACGTTAAGAAGAGGTGGAATGAAAATCAGTAGATATTTTGTAATCAACTAAAGTTGTAAGAGCACTTTACACTGACAGCACAACAATGTTCAGTAAACAACGATGTTAAATATTTCAGAAACAAACACAAAACAACATATTTCGAAACAGAATAACATAGTTCTCTTTCACTCACCTGTCATGCAAACAAACACATACTTATTAAACTGCCCCCTCCCCCCCCTGCTCTATACATTAGCTCCAATAATTGATACCATTGTTTACAATCCTTCCTGATATTCCTGTTTCTTCTATTCAAAATGATGCTCAGTTCAAAGTTCCTTCTTCCTACATAATTGTTGTTTTTTTTCTTACAAAAAAAAAAAAATCACAACCATTGATTACCACAAATCATAAGCAGTCATAATCCTCACTGAGCTATGGCTCCATTGCTGGAACAACTTGAACTTGTTAGATACTTGCTCAAGCATGTACCATGGCAAGGCAAGGCTACAACCATTACTATAACACACAACTTCTGAACTATTAAGTCATTGCCTAGCTTGCTGCACAAAGTTAATATGGCAGCACTTGGACTGAATTTCGTGCCGACTGATCAAAAGTATCTCAGTCAAAGGGAGGCGAATGAATTAAACAAATTAATCCATCAATAAAGCTTTACATGCAACTATTTCTTCATCATCATCATCTTCACCTGTTTATTATCTGCTATTCGCTTTGTCAACATGTCTGTTTTGAACACCGGTGAAGACTCTCTTATCTATTATCTATCTGATTCTCATCTTTTATAAAACTCTTATTTATCATCTTCATCAAGTGAATTATTTTCATGATTCGCCAGAAGAAAAATATTCGTACATTCGTCGAATATACAACAATGGTTGCACACTTTTTGAACAGCTTAGCCAGGCGAAAATTCATTTTACAGATAACTCTGATTCCATAGCTACTAAATCAAATAGTTCACAAGGAAGCTCTACATTTATTTTAATTCCTCAGCAGTTTTCCTCTCACTATTTATCAATTCACCGAGATTGCAAATAATTCCTTCCATCATGTCAAAGGAATGCACAGCCATCTGCAGCACTCCCATCTGCTGCTGTAGAGGCAAGGCACTCGAGTCTCGCTTCACATTCCGCTCCGACGTCTTTCTTCCACCGGATTTCATCTCAGCAACCATCGCCTCCTTGACTTTGGACATCTCCAACTGATAATGAGACCGCGAAAGATTTATTCCCGATCGAAGAACGACAAAATATTTATTCTCTATAATTGGAACAACGTTCCAGAACCCTGTCACGTTATCGGCGAGCTTATCCTTTGCAATGAGAAACTTGAGAAGGTTTAAGGCGCCCATGATTCTTTCACAATGATCCAACAGATCACTCTTTTCCCCTTTCGGCAATGAAAACACCAACATCATCAGTCTCTCGAGATCGGAACCAATAAATTTGTTTTCGACTGTACCGCCGAACCTGTCCAATCCCTCGACGATTTCATCCTTGAGCATAGTGATCACATGACCAATGACTCCAGTGCGTGGAGACATCCGAAGAAGGAAATACAGAAGTCTGTTTCGGCCGAGCGAATCAAAACTCTTCAGCAGCGTTGCAAGCAGATTAAGAGACAGGGACGAATATTCGTGCAACTTCGTGTTACCGGCAACGAACACCACGCATCGGATGAGTTCGCGAACCTGCGACCATTCGAGAAACTCGTACGTGTACATACTCGGTTCGAGCTGTCCGAGTAAACCAGTGCACAACAGCAAGCCCTTGTGAACGATCAGGGACCGAGGCTTCTCCAGCAGCGTCAACACGAAAGGAATGTGCCTCTCAAATAGATGCCTTCTTGTATAGACTGCTGGCACACAGTTCTGCCAAGCATCGATATCGCTTGAAAACACGAGGTATGCGAAAGCACTCAGTCCCAAATCCGGATGCCTCTGCTCCGCACCATAATCATTCGACGACGACACGTCGCTGGAGATCTTTACTCGTTCGGTGCAGCGATCAAACGAGCTGTTTTCATCCGACAGTGTTTCCAATAATTTCACACAGTCCGGCTGTAATTCAAGCACCAAGTCAACACAGCGCTCAGCACAGACTCGACTTGTCGACTTGGCACAGCCAGCCACGGCATCAGTGAGGTCGAGATGCACGAGAGGATGCGCGAGTATTCTAATGAGAAAGTTCACTAGATCCTTGGCCTGCTTCGAAGCATGTTTGTTTATCAACTCCAAATTCTTCCATGACACGTCGCTTACAAACGGCGAGAGGAAATCAATGACAGAAAGCACAACGGTATTCGCCCGTCTAACATTCGGGTCAAGGTCGAGTAACTTTCGTTCATCGTTCTCTAAATTCTGTTCCGATGGAAGCACAAGAGCTTGGGTAAAGACCGAGATTGCGTTCAGGGCCAAGGCGAGGGAATGGTTCTTTGATTTCGTCCGTTGTACACACTTCTGGACAATCTTTAACAAAGCGGAAAACTTCACATCATCAATCTCAGCATCCAGCTGCTCACACAGAACAACGAGACATTCTTCCGGACGACACATTGCGATTACAGTTCCGAGAATACTTTCACATGTTTCAAATAACCGTCCATCTTCCTGCAAACACTGTTCTGTAAACACAGAACATAACTCTGGAATAAGTAGATGAATGTTGGACAGCAGCTGCTCAGGTCCAGCGGTCACAACAGCGACACGAAGAGCATCCGTGTTCCTATCCTTAGAGAAAGAACTGATCGCATACTCGAGTGAATCTCCACGATGAGTATCACCGAGTTGCGCTGTCTGGTCACTTGCCATTGCACACGTCTTTAGATCTGAAAACACAAAATCTCTTCATGTTTAAAATAGTAAAATTTACATATTTCATATACAATGCATAATTACGCACATTATGGCTACAAGGCTATAGGCGCTAATCGCATATAGGGACAGTGGTGGATGAACCGCACCCGTCTCAGAGTCCTACATATATTGTGTCTGCATATAATTTACTTACTTACTTGGGTTTACTTGGATGGCGTCTGCACAGGGTACTACCCTGCCGACGCCAATGCCGGAGGCGCAGGGCCTCAGGCCCATTGAGCCTATGTATGCCCCCCAATCAAACTTGTATTGCACGCAATTCCGCTCTTAAAATTATTTATGTC
>JAQFYQ010002637.1:0-11485 GCA_034694885.1 Buchholzia appendiculata
CCCGGAATATTCGTGGGGAATTTACCGGGGGGAAATGACTGGGGGAAATTCACCGGGGGGTAATTAGTCGGGGGGAGTTCACCGGGGGGGAAATCACCGGGGGGAAATCACCGGGGGGAAATCCCCGTAGACCCCATTTACTGCCAGTAAGCTGCATAATGAATTGTAGTAATGCTTCATTTGGCCACGATGTGACATTAGTGTTAGTTAGTTAACTTATAATTTGTATCACTGCCCGAATAGTGGACATAGAATTTTATTTTGGCCATGCACACAAAAACTGAATTAAATGGAATTAAAACATGATGCATCTCAACATAGTCAACTGAATTTTAATTACTTAAAGTATGCACACACGTTACACAACCAATAGTATATACAACAAAACGTGTCAATCGACCTTACCTTGATAATCTTGGGCAAGAGATTGTGTTGAGTAGAATACTACATCAAAACATAGAAATTATTATTGTTATAATGCAATGTTTGATAATTTAGCGCTTTTTATGTCTGGTATTTATAAAAAACAGATATATATATAATTAAGAGTATGTGCATGATTATAGTCAATATTTGCATGATTAGATACTGTATAAATATAATAATCATGCATATTTTAAACGGTTATGAAAACAGTTTTGAATGAAGTCCTCAATTGTTCATTCGATTTCACAATTGAAGTTAACACCTAATGACGCTTTCTCAATTACGGGTTAGAATTTCTTTTCTACCCCATTTCTAGACAACGAAATATAATAATCGCTTTTTACTGAAGAATATTCAGCATTCTACGCCATTTCGCAATAACTAGCAACGATAATAACTGATCAATGTATTTATGTTCTTTTGATTTTTATTTAGAATATATATTTTTAGTGTTTTATTATGCATCTCAATTCTTGAATGATAAACAGACTGTACTCTATAATTAATATGTGATTTGACTATATTGAATAAAGCATCTATCAATGTGATGCAGTTTTCTTATATTTACGACGTCATTAAGCCATAAAAATAATTTTAACTTAGCACGAAATATACATTGCCAAATAGATAAAGTGTCAGGCACAGAGAGGCTGCTGATGGCATGGCGCAATAAGTAGAATCACTTTCTAAATCTAAAAAGCGAACAACATTCAGTGTAACTATAGCAATGCTCTAGGATACTTGATTGATTGGGGCTTAACGGCAAGTCAGCACAAACAGGCTATATTGTGCCTTCAGTAGATAAACACATCACGCTAAAATTTAGTTACGGTAAAAGTATAAGCTACAAATAAACAAACAAAACAACAAACAATTTGAAACAATTACAATAAAATTTCCTGCGTACAGCAAAGTAAAATTTGGAAGATAAATGAACTTCCCTGAGGAAATTTAAAACATTTACTGACGACACAGTATTGAACAATGAACAGGTCATGCAGACAACTTACTGAATAGTGTTTAATTCTCATTGGAGCGAAGTCTACGCAGTGCAGCAAAATGTGCTCCACTGTCAAAGGGCATTGGCAGGGAATACACTGAGGCTGATCTTCATGTTTCATGATATACTAAATACAATGCATGAGTATAATTAATCAAGAAAACAATATGCTAGCAAGCAATGTAGATGAAACTGATTGCGCGAGTGCTCATGACACTAATGATAAAATGCATGGAAATATAGGTACATGCGATTCATACATATATCGTCTAGTCCCCACGATTCAACTTGACGTTATGTATTTATTGTCAAGATACATGTATGTGTTTTGCCAAGTATCTTGAGAAACACTCACATCACATTTGCAATCATAACAATATATTTACCACGTATCTTTTCTAAGTAGTCCAACTGCAATGTATACTGTTGTAAAATGTGCTGTTTTACAGAGCCATCTAAATGCACTGCATCTGCAACGTTTCAATTCAGAAGCCCTAATTACTGTTAAACTAAAACTGCAAACGAGTAATTATTATGTTACTGCTAATTGCTTGCATAGTCACTTGCTACTTCGATATGCAAATATCTCGAGAACACTGATCAATGTTATGCCGATAGTACAACTTGGAAATTCCCTTCGTCAGCTTCTAAAATAATCTGCTTACGGTCTGTGAGATGCAACCTGGCTCCAAATAATTGCACTTACTGCATCATGCTAAGAAAACGCAAAGAATCATTTGTAGCATTATTATTTTTATCATAAACACAGAAATAAGCACTTGACAATAAAAATAAATGATTGCAAGATTCTATTCTTTAAAAAATATAACAATATCCATCAATTATGGATATTGTTATATTTTTCAAAGAATAGAATGTTGCAATCATTTAATTTTATTGTCAAGTGCTTATTTCTGTGTTTATGATAAAATAATAATTCTACAAATGATTCTTTGTCAAATATAATCAACTATGTGTATGATTAGGACTGACACTTACTAATGCAGTGTTGTATAATACATGTGACAGTAAACTGGACTGGTTTTGATGTTCAATACAGACGGCGGTTAGATTCAGCTTGGCGTGAATTATGTTATATTATAAGTCGCACTCTATGTTAGGATATATTTCCTAGAGGCTAGATAATTTACCTAAGAGACTTCCTCTTTGCAAAAATACACTGGAAAACATAAAATGTGTACAACGGGAAGTTGTGTAGATATTTACGGTACGTGTAGCTTTGATGTTTGGATTGTGATGTGCGATAACAGATCCGCATTGGTAATCGATCACAAAAAATAATTTCTATGAATGTTTTCAAGTTGGGTATGCTGGTTCAATCAGAAACCTGTGGAGAGTCAGCGAGTGAAATCCTACACAACAGGATACGAACCAAACTATTAAAAACAATTACTCAGCAATTATACATCGCTTTGCTTTGCTAAATGTTTGGGTCCAATTAGTGGGTTGGCACTGAAGGCTAATCGTTGCTCATCTGATGTAACTAAATGTTTGCATTGACTGGTCTTTTTGCATAGCTTTGCCGAAGTTATAATGATTGTACACTACGACAACAGTTATCACTGGGCTGGGGCAAGCATTACATCGAACTGATAATGCTGCAAATCGTATTATATGTTCCACATTCTCCAGACAAAATTCCTCTATAACAGTGGATGCTTATTTGGAACTTTTCACATTACCGTATGCCAACAGAAATGCTAACAGATATGTTAAAAAGCATACGTAATCCCGAATAGTCTACGCAATATTTATTTTTAATTCATTACTGATATTAGCAGTAGAAATAAATATAACATTCACGCATGCTCATTAAGCATTGTCCAGACTTCTACTCAGGAAAACTACGTGACGTTTTATCTGGATTTGACTTCGGATGACTGAATCAACCACAGTCAAACGTATCTGCATATCAAGTTCGTTAATGTGATAGTATAGGTTTCTACTAAGTACTTAGGGGATATGTGTTTGTTTATTGTGCGTAATAAGACTATACTTTGCCCATTGATGCAATCTTTATACAGATACTAAATGTACTTATCATAAATCATTAATTCAGAAGTGAATATATTTAACAACACATAAGTCAAATGTATCCACGGTGAATTAATCATAACAGTTTTGCAGTAATTGCGCGACTACGTGTTAATAACGGAATTTGTGGCAGGCACGACGCTTTACACTATAGACCTGTCATCAGCACAGTACAGTGTACATGAAAGAAAACAGCAATGCACTGCACTGTAGATGACACTTCTGGTAACGAGTACGCAGTAACATCATTCAAAATCATTTGACTGAGGTATAATTTGAATTATTTTTCAAATTTGTATCTTGTTTGTAGAGGTCATTGCATTATGGTTTTGTGCTCTAGTGTCGAAATACATAATTTTTAAAAAGCTTTTGATTTCAATTTAGTTGCTGATGCGGGCAACTCGTTATTTTCTACGTCAAGTATTTGTCAGCGCGGAAAAATTAAATTTGATTTTATGATCAATTAAAACTGCATTGAGGATTGTGTGGATATTTATCTAGCATCTAATTCATTGCCTAATTAAACGCTGATTTTAATTAGGAGTGAGTGTAAACCGGAAATTCCCGTAAATTCCTGCAGATTAAACTTTTGAGACAGGATCTGAAAACTAGTTGTATCTGATCGTGATGCATTTCGCATGTAGTGAAGTGATGCATGCACTCTGGTGGAGGGATCGTCAATGATTTTAAGGTAATTAGTCATGGAGCAGCTGTAGCAAACTTTGAAATTATACTAATCCTAAGGTAGTACAGTTGCCGTGTACATTACTTGATGACATTTATTTTATTCTTGTGATGGACAGAACTACAGACGGAGCCAAATAGGTTACATACCACTCTATGCCAATAGCTTGCAAAATGGTGGGGATCAGATGTACTTCCACATTTAAATAGTAAAAAAACGTACAGTGCAAAACAAACCGTTTCAGCTTTCAATTATCGGGTGTTCATACAACAAGCTCACATATGTTAAGTTTGTCAACCAAATTAAGACCCGGTAACGACAGAGTTTTCTTTCACCGATCACATCGTATGATTCATCGTGCTTAGCAACTGCTCTCGTAACTCTCGTACACGCAAACACGCCACCATTCACAACAAGCAGGGTCATAGCCAGAATTTCATCTCGGTGGTGATTTCTTGAAGCTCTATACCAGCGTGGGGAGGTAACCCCTGAAGCAAAATATTCGAGCGGGTGGGGGATATTTGGGGTGGGTGAGTTTGACTTGAATTTGTTTTAAATAATTTAATCGTCATATGTAATGACTTTTAATAATAACATTTGGGGGGATTTCAACCCCACCCCACCCTAAATACGGCCATGACTACAATTACATTCTTCTACCACGTCCTCTGTAATTGATTGGTCTGATAATAACTCAACCTTACTCAACCCATTTTCTGACGAGACAGATGATATAATTATGCGACCCATCTGCCACCACGAAAACCGAGGTGAACATATCATCTGCTACAGCGACGCCTACCAATATATCCCTTAATACCATGTCAACCCATTTGCTGACATAACAACTGCTGAACCGAACTGCCTGCTACCATGGAAACTACACCAACATATAGTCTGCTGCCGTTGCAAAAAACTCTCATATATATTCTGTTACCATTGCAACTATAGCAAACATATATCATGCACGTATGACAAGAACAGCCAATGTACGTCATATTAATATTATTACCAGGATAATCAATTATGGCCACTCAAACCCAATTATATCGGATTAGGATCCAGTTGAGTTAGGCCATAAGGTATGAACTTTGCTTTCCTAACTTATTATTTAACACAACTTGACGTCCGCCAGTTCCTTATTTTGGTAGGAACACAGACAGATTTATTCATTTTTACATTATAAGAGGTCTCGATAGTAAGCAAGATTTGTGAAATACATAATATATGCACCGATTAATTGATTAGTACGTTCCAGAAGAATCTCTCTGCTGTGCAGAAACTGCAGAACTGAAACGGCCGATAGTCAACATCAAATTACTGCTATAATTATAATACTGCACTATGACTCGACTATGGCTTTTACGTGGAGGCTTGCAACTACTTGGATAAATGCTGTAGAATTGCTCATATTTTAACATTTACCTTTGTTTCACAACTGGATATTAAATCTAGCTATACTTAAGCCATAATGTACTGTATATGTAAGTCAATTAATTGAGTTAAATATTTCAATTAAGTCAAAAAATAATAAAATTATTTGATGATTAATCAAACATATCACACTAATAGTAACTGCTAATAATTTGAATATATCCATAATTTAACAAAATCAATTATAAAATAATCACATGACAAATACCATCAATTGGGAATGTGTACCGTAGATTGACATGGGAAAAACATTTTTTTTTCACAATGGAATATCATACACGCAAGTATTCTTACGTATTTAAATGCTTTATTTACATTAAGGAATAATTCATCTTCGCCTTCCAACATATGCGCAAAATGAAAAAGCCTATGAGGGTTAGCCCATGGAATGCTGGATACTTTTACAGAACTCCCAGTGGCACATAGAAATTGGTACTTGCGCCTAAGCTCTCTTACCTCACCACTTATTCAACTTTGAATGGATTTAACTATAGAATAAAAAAAATTGGATTGATAATTAGATACTTAAATAAATAGAGCAATAATGCTAAAAGCTACCAATTTCCTACTTCTGGAGAAAAAAAATCAAAACAACAAGCATGAATAAATTTTCTGATATGATTTATTGTTTGGATAGAACCAAATATCACTATGTAAATTTATCGTCATATGTTAGGATATTCTAATTAGACTGGTTTACTGTACAATACAATGATTGCCTAATCATTGTATTGTACAGTAAACCAGTCCGCATTGATGCATGTCGAAGACCGCTTGTTGTCTCTTTCTCATCCCGTATTCTGATTCAATAGATAGCTATGTAACAAACAAGAACGTCGAAACACAATATATGTCATTGCAATGCAATGGTACGGCGAAGTTGTATAGATATATTAAAATGCAAATATAATCAACTAGAGCATGTAGACCTTTCAAATCTAAGCTAGTTGTTGATACAGAATGCCTGTTATAGATCATCATGCAGGTTATAGAGCTACTACCAACACTTCTGTGAACAACGAAACATGTATTCAATGGCCTATTCCGCCAACTTGACGAGACACTTCTTCGCCCATCGAGCAGGACATCCATACGCTAGAGTTATTCACTTCAAAGTGAAACTTTCAAAATATAATTAGTATCTAATGAATAATGATATTTTATGACATAATGATTAGTCACTATTAATCGAGCTTCTATTTGGGTTTATGTGCAATACATCAACTAAGAAAATGTGTCGTCTTTTTTATCAGTTCCTAAGTGTCTGCGAGAAGATAATTTCCGCGACGAGTTGCCATCGTCACACGTCAGACAACCAACTCGGAAGAAATCGGTGGTTTCAATGTTGAACTTCACCAAAGCAGCACAAGCGCCGACTCACCTTAAGAACTTGCAAGTTATACACCATTGTGGCATATATCGTGTTGACTCCAATATAACTATGGCTACATATTACAATTAAAATCAATCTGTATCTGATCAGTTGAACTAATAGTATTATTACCGAGGCATAGCTTTGAGAACAACAGATTGAATCCAGGCTTGCAGACTTCGCATTTGGTGTTGCTTGCATAACATTCTGCGCAGTACTTTACAGCACAAGCTGAAATACACAGTACTTTAAATAGTCTACATTATATACTGTATATATATATATATATATATATATATATATATATATATATATGTCAGTCGTATACCATCCCAAATTGATAAGCTGGATAAATTGCATTACAACACATATTTAGAAATACTATTTTATTACATTAAGCATTGAGAATAATTCAACGAACATTGATACAAAAATAGCATTTCTATCGTTTATCATATATGATCACACAGGCACAAATAAGCGTCTCGAATAGTAAAGCATATCATGATTGAAGTAATCCATTTGGCGAAGGCACGCCCGATGATGACAATTAGCCGGTGTACACCGGTTCACGACGTAAAATGACATTAGAATAACATCATTGTTTGAATAATGTTGGGTCGCGTAGAATTGAATAAGATACCACATTCACCAGCAAAACACAAAGATTTAATTGTGACTCGAAATAGGGCCTTCTCAAGTCGCGACAGACTAAATTACCAGTAAAACAACAAGATCTCCAGTTTCACCTGCGTAGAAGTTATAGTTATCGTGAACTACGGTAGCCGGACATACTCACCCCCCCCCCCGCGACATATCCACTCGGACAAAACCCCTCTAGGGATTGTCCGGGGTTTGTCCTACATACTGTTTTATTACTTCACTAAGACTCACGTGGCTATTGGTACCGTTTGATTCTTTTTTTTAAAGCGTACACAATTGTCTGCTAAATAAGTTCGTTCCAAACTAAGGAAACAATGAAACTCTTTTATAATATTTATTTGCCCTATGAATGTCTATACATATTGTTTGCTATCCATTTAGATTGTTTCCATCGAGATAGTCAAACTTTTAATATATGTTTTCGTGCATGAGTACTCATTGAGTAGGTACATTTTATCTGATCGTTTGTTGTAACAAAGTACATATATTAACTTATCGGTGCATTGGATGAGCAAACGTTAATTAGATTAAAAACAGCCTCCATTGTAATCAGTTTTTGGTCTATTTATATGTTTTACCCCTTTTATCAGTTATTCTCACTTCATAGTAACACATTCTCATAATATAAAAATATTTAAAAAACGCTAATTTACAGAAAGAAAACGTACTAACGCGCGTGTAACTTCAGATTTTATTGATACTGGCAGAGAATAAAGTGTTTTGGAACGATAAACCGGGCGTTTTTTGTTCAAGTAGTAACTTAAAAATAAATCTTACGGGAGCAATCTTTTGGCGCAGTTCCTCCAGCTTTAGTCAAACCTTTTCCAGGCAAACACTTGTCGCAGTTCAAAGGACCAGTCTTTGAGCAGGAAGGACAACCATCAGCACAAGCTGCACACAACAATTCTCAATTGCTACATTGTGAGATCATCTTACGGAAGAAGTATAATGTATAATAAAACCGAGTTATTATTCATCTGTCAAAAAATTGACTTCTTTGTACCTAATTAAACGTATTGATAATAAATCATTAACTGTGCATTTCAGCCTGGCGATACAATTCCCCTCGTGCATAGCTCAATTCTCATTTTCTCATATTTCTTTCAAGATTTAAGTTTTTACCTTCATAACCTTGCAATAACTTATTTGCAAATAAATGTCCTCTTTAGATTTATACTTACTATCGTATTGAACAAATATAATGATTTTATCAGAACGAATACTAACCAGGATAACTGAAAAATGGCACACACATATTATATCCATTTAAATAAGCTGATTAAATTATGATTTCGTATTTCTCTCTAAGGCATTTCATTTATTTTATGCGTTTTTAATCTCATTTTGAATTATGAACATGCTTGGCGTAGGTATGAACCCTTTCCTGACATCACGATTGTTTTATATAGATTGTGACTGATTCGTAATCCTGACTTTCTTAAAGTTCCATACATCAGCCTCATTATATGACTCACGATAAAGTAACCTGGTTTCACCGGTGTATGCGTGTGATTGATTACTCGACGTTTCAACTCTATCTTAGGAGCTTTTTCACCACTTGAATCAGCTCATTTTGTCTACTTCATCAAACATTTTATATTAAACGGCTGCAATACGGAGGCCGCAAATTAAAGCGTAATAAATGATTACATAAGCGATGACTAGCATCGACTGATGATGCGTAAACTGCAATATCAACCTAACATATAATAAATGAAAGTACACTATTTTAAAACTATATGAGATATTGGTCTCGGAACATATTTTTGTGTCAAATAAGTGAACATATCAATCGGAATGAAATATCTGTGGGCTATAATCACGATAACTACATCTGTATTTGCAAATATAAACAGTTCAGCAAGTTTCAGCAAGTCTCAAGTGCTGTCATTGCTGCTATTGTCCTGGTCATATAATATTATGTTATGTTCTTAGTTTATAACCATATTATATTATTCAATGTCCTATGTTCATTTCTGCATATTGTGCCCCATTAGTAATGTGCCCTAATTCTGGGTTATCACCAACGCAGTCGATGCAATGAAATCATTATGCACAATATTGATTGCATCCATAAAGCATACAATTAATTATATGTCTCGGGCAATATAGCTATAAACTTAAAAGAAATTCGTGCGTAATCAATCCCGCGATGTTAAACAAATGAAAAATTTGAGATTGTGTAGCATCGTATAAAAGTATTATTGATATACTGCGACTTACGAGCGCATAGTCGTTTAGCCTTATCCAGGAAGTAGCCAGGTTTGCAAAGATCACAGTACCCGGCCCCAGAAATTCCACATTGAATACAGTTTTCAGAGCATGCTGATGAAACAATAGGCACAATTATCATCAGGCGATGAACATTGTCAGTTTTCCTTAAGACCATCATAATATTACAGAATTTGGCAGAACGAGTACTGACTGGATTACTAAAAATATGTCATATTCGACTAATATTAATTAATCTATTTATGACAAAACATGTTCGGAGTTCATTCTCAAAAAGCATTATATTTCATATCCGTTCAATTGCAATACTTTTCTAAATATTGTAAAATCGACAGATGGCTGCCAATATGCCTATAACCAACCTATATTTCGTTGCATCTGGCCGTTTTCCAACTATGCAATCATAACTCTGTGGTAAACATGATAAGGTTATTTACCAGTGGACCTGTTGTCACAATATAATGGGAACCGATATTAGAATCGTGTTTAGAAGTATGTTGCATGATATTTATTAACTGTAAAGCTTTTAAGCGAAACACCAATTAGGCCCATTTTCTAGTTTGACACTGTGAACTATGTTGTTTTCTTATCAAATTTGCTGCGCTTTATGTCAATGAATTGCAGATGTTTTGTTAGCGCAATACATATATTTAACACCAATTTCACGCGAAAAAGTTATTCACTTATAATTGTCTTAACAACTGCGATTGAAATGATCAAAAAATAGACTCTGTGCATGGCTATAGAGACTCAGTATGCGGACTTTATGTTGCCTGTACTGGTGTACATGTACGGGTGCTGAACAAAAGCATTTTAGTCATTTCATCTAACAAGCAATTAGACAAAAGAAATCTAGCGTGCACAGTGTCCATCTGAAAGCGATGCATCAGTAGGACCTTCATTGCTCTTCTCACATTCCAGACATTGCGTGATGTTGTTACAAGTAGAGCAGCCAGTTCGCTGAGGTGTCGTACTTCTGCTGCTAGCATGAAAGCTGCAGTCTGCAATGAAATACACCTCTCCTAAGTCAACTAGGTCTACTTGAACTGGGTTTGAGAATACATGTTACGCTGAATGTCATATGCCGCATATTCACGCTGAATGAACGTTTTTCAACGTACTTTGACAAACTATGAGCATGCTTGAATGCTTAGTTTGATTTCATACGCTTCCCAAGAGCCTTGCTCTTCACGAGTGTATATAAACAGGGTTGTTTTCCCCCTATTGAATAGGTCTATATGTAGGATTGTACCAGTTAAAACACGTATTTCAAACCCATTGAACAAACATAGTGTCGTCTTATTTGATACAATAGCAGTTCATATTTATCAAATACGATTATTCAGAAAAGCTTCAATGCATTATTTAGTCACGGAATTAACACCTAGTGAACAAAATCAGGATACATACCTTCGCAGCCACGCTTGTCAGGTCGCAGTCCAAAGTACGGAGCTCCTCTGCATTGTTCACAAACTCCACTTGGACACAGGTCGCAGTTCGGTAATGTGGTACACGTGGCTGCATGGCAATTGCAATTTAGTATATTAGAGAACAAATGAAATGCATGTATCGCCCCAAAACTTGTTGGTATATGATATAACCGTGCTGTCCCAAGACA
>JAQFYQ010002638.1:0-11484 GCA_034694885.1 Buchholzia appendiculata
ATCGAGATTTGATCCCGTTAGGAGTAGGATAGATGTGCGATAGCTCGAAGGTATGTCAGAGCATCTGTTTTTCAGTAATTCGCGACTGCTCTCTGATCTCGTTCACGAAGTTCTCTGTACCGTTTCTCAGATGAATGTTGACTACCAGTAGCTCCCTGTAGAAACGACGTCAACTGAACAACCTGATCGCGCCGGATGCCCTCGATGAAACGCCACATCGTCGGATGTGAACATTGCATAAGAGATTGAAGACCACGATGCCAGCCTTCACAAGTGTTAGTAGTCCTTTCTATGCCTGTACCAGCGGCGTCGTGGTGGTTCCACACATCGTGACAGAACTACGGCAGTCTGTAATTCTCGCCACGTCCTCGTTGTCTTCTGCCGCGAACGTATGTGTGTTTGAAGTAGGTTACTAGATCGTCCATGTGTTCCACATTGGGCATCACATCTGTTACACATCTGTTCCACCAGCGTATCAAATGTCTCCTGGACATCAGCCGCTGGAACATGCGATATTGCTGACGGGCATCGAATGAAGCCTTGAATTTCGATATCGGTCTCATACTGTGCCTTGAGACCCACATCTTGATCCTTCCTCATGATGTTTTCTTCCCCCAGAATTCGTGTTCTCTGAGAAGCAGAGTTCTTGCATGTTTTCTCGAAATGCCGAACTTGCAAGGGATTCTCAATGATTGTGCAACTGTATAATGTAACTCTACCTCTTCAGGTCCAGCTCTGGTACATACGAATAATAACATACAAATAATTTGTGAATATGATGCTTGTTTTGGAGATCTATATTCTCTAAGATTATAAAATATATTGTATGAAGCTTCGAGGTCTTTTTGGTAAAATTCCAAACGTTAGCTGTCAGAAAATTTAATGTTAAAATTTAAGATTTTACCAACGTCGTGTAGTGCTCGCTTTTAGATATATATATTCTCAGCCCATCAGCTGTGTTCAGTTCACTAATAGTTTTAGGCCTACAATAGATCTGCAGTATCGTGGACCGAATTATTATCTGAACATGCGTGCCGACACAATACACAAAACTGGCAATGAAATGTTTTGCAATAAAAATATTTAAACAGTTAATTCGGGAAGATATCTATTATTAATTTTTTTCTACAAAAAGATAATTTACCGTAACGAGGATCCCTTCCTGCAATAGCATTGTTATGTTTTGGTCTTTAAGACTGATTCAGCAATCCAATCTACCAAATGAAAACGTTGTAGCATCAACTTCATTGAAGTTACATTTAAGCACTTTTTCCGTGGGAAGTGTGCAACCTGTTTATCCATTACAAGTGCTATGTTACTCGATGGTAGGAACAGTCGCATTGAGTGACGACTGGCAAAATTGTAACAGTTGATCGCGAAATAAACGTGTCAATCAATGAATCAAATTATGAAATGTTTTGCAAGCTAAATCTAATTCCAATTATTCATTTGAGACGCGTTAACAAAATTGACCGTAAGACCGTTGAATCGACCAATTCACTGTTTCACCCTTTTGTAGCTTCAGCTTTTTCAACCTAATGTCAATAAATAAGAATCGGTTTCGGCCGATATACTGCTCTTACTATCTTTTGTAGCTTGAATACATCTATGTAATATAATAAAAATTAACTAACTCACCAAGAGAGTCATGGGTGGAGTATGACAACGGCCACGGAAGTCCAACTGTCAAACGTCAACGTTTATGCATGAATAGGAACATTTATTTCGTAATAGCTTAATATTTGCATACGACGTCAAGCGTCATTATGGTCTTACAGATTGAGATATTTATACAAACGCTAGTGGTATAATGTGTTCCAATATCGGCGTTATAACGTGAAAAACGATAAAATTTTGATATTTCAATCTCATAATTTGCCATTCTGCTTGTCGAATTGCAATTTATGAAGTTTAATAATACAGTCATGTTATTATTGGGCTATAAATTATTAGGATACAGAGGCTGAGGTTGTGAAATTCAGAAATAAAACGAGGACGTTATAATGGGTAGGTAGGTTGAATTCCTCGATCGCTCGGTCTGCAAAATTGTAAACAATTTAATTACGTCGCTAATTCTCAAGCATAATCTTCGCTACAACGAAGTGATGTTATGTGGTAGGACCCTCTGTCACATGGAAATGTGTTATTTCACAACGTCTTCTTCTAATTCCGGGATCTATTGCTATTAAATCTGTGCATCGAAAATAAGTTGTGAAGATGAATTAATTGTTCATGATTTCAGATATAATATCAATAGTTTTAATTATGGAATTTCAGCAAAATGTGTTTAATAACAGAACGTGTTTGCTTGTTTCTGCAACGTCCTATCACATAACATCACTAGGTTGCAGCGAAGATAGTCCATGATATTTCGAGATGTTACATTTTATTAAAATCTCTAAACAGGCAAATCATCCTCGCAACGGAGTTTGGTGTAGACCTGTACATTATGTTCCAAGTCACTCGAGTAATAGACAAGGGCGCCGTTTCCGGGGGGGGGGTGCGACGGGGCCACAAATAATTATCTCCCCCTCAATATTAGGAATAATGCTGCCCCCTCACGAGAATTTTTTGCACAGCCACCCCACGCTCGTTAGAAAAATTTCGGCCGCCCCCCCGGCCACCCCGCTTGTCGATTTTAGTGTCGACCCTGGCGGAAAGAGAACTTTCGCCCTCTAATAATTTCCAATAATTGACTGAGTTTTTGCCAACCCCCCCTCCCCAATGTTGAACATAAAACGGCGCCCCGGTTCATAGATGACACGAAATCAGACTTGCGATCTCCGTTCAAATGACGTAACATGCATTTTTCATGATCTGAATTTATCACTAATCATAGCGAGTGCTGAAAGCGAAAATTTGAATAATTGTGGGTCGTGTACATACTGTTCATAACAATCAAGTTTTTGTCTTTTGACTTTAACGTCTGTGAGCATATTATCACTTTACAAAAAAACCGACTCGCACAAATGACAACTTCTCTGATCGCACTCAATAAGTTTCTTTATGTATTTTGTGATTTATCTCAAGGCCCAATAAAATTCAGGTCTTACCTCCTTTCTGGAGTTCCGGTAATAACACTTGTGTTATTACCGGTGTTTCAAGTGTTGACTGTCGACAAGGCCCACTTTCAGCTCAAGAACCATTCAACGCTAGTTAAATAATCATTGTATGTTTATGTTCCAACATCATTGATAAACAGGATTAATTGTTATCGTAATTATGCATTGCCTAAACTGTTTGAAACTGTGTGATTAAAGTATAACATAATACACTATAGTTTTTGAAATAGTGAATCAAACTAAATATGATAAAGAACTTGAATCAGGTCGATAAAATATTTGCAGTAAGGAAGGGCTATTGGAGAAAACGACGACATTGAAAAATGTAAGAGCTATTCACAATTGATTTGTATACGGAAAAGTGTAGTGTCGATGTCCTCTTTTCTAGAGCAAATGTCTGATGACGTCACACTATCGTCTAGATTTATTTGTCCGCAATAATTATTGCACTTAAAATTGATTAGCATAATTATACATTAGTATATTACCCACTGATCAAATAATTGTCTGCATTGCTCTGCACAGCATACGCTTTGTTGTGGACAGGTAATAAAATATGTCTGAGTACAAAGTGCAAAACCTATAGTGTTAATCAATACAATACCTTTTAATACGTTTAATTCCTTTTAGAATACATTGCTGACGATATCGAGACGTATGTTCTGCTAATAGGCTCCCAAAAAGTTATTCCTATGTTGAATATCAAAGTGAATATTACAATAATACATATACTATATATAGGTGTTTTATCGAATTCGTCAGGTTATGGACATACAATAATATCTATTATCGCTGTGATAATGTAAATACAGTGATGAATAATTCTATAGCATTGTCGTTATTGTACTGTATAGTCCCATGGAATTGACTGTGGCTTCAAATACCAGTCTGCTGGAACAACGTGTCCCAGCTCAGTCTGCAAGCACAGTACCAGTGCAACAGAAAATACCAGCATAAATACCTGCCTATGCTATTCCGGCTATTTGCCTTTCCGTTGCCTATACCATTTGAGTAGAATGCGTTTCCTACAGTAGAAACTTATTTCGAGCGAATGTGCCCAGGAACTTGTTTGTGCACTTCGTAGCCATCTTTTGTCGGACTTTAACAAAATCGCCCTAAAATATGGTATTACTTCTAAAGATTCAAGTGATCTATTAAAGTACAAAGTATGGCAGAATTGTGAAGTCTCGTTGTCTATGTTAGATTAACCTGCCCAACTTATGTAATTGTTTGTCTGTTACTGCTTTAGCCATGTATTCTGATAGCGCTGTAGCATATGCATTGTGTTTCGTTTATTTGTGTGTGTGTTTTCATTCTTTCTTATTTATGTTAAAATGCCATGCTTTTAGTGTCTTAAATTATATATATATAATAAATATTTATTTTAAATATATATTTACAATTACAATTACAATGACAATCTCAGGTGCCTATAATTGTTTTTTGATGAGTTTTAACTTGTCAACACATGGCTTGTGATAAATAATGTACATATTGCGTAATTCGTAGGTGCATACGCAAATTTTATTAGTAAGGGCCGCAAAATATTACGAGCAGAGAGAGTTGTGACAACTTGCAATATTTCATATACGCGTTACAACAGAACACAAAAATACTTGAAGCACGGTATAGTTCACGAGCATAGACGTAGTCAAGGTTTCTGGAAGACTATAGTTGTATAACAATTGGGTTTTCTCAACGACATTCTGGACTGTACTCTAACCAAATTTGGATCATGACTAACGCAACTATTCTTAAACGCACACCCATTGCATTATTACCTGAATTGTGATTAAGAGAGACAATCGCTAACTCTCTAACCTCTCTATCCTTGGCTGCGCGAAGGACACTGCGGTGATACGGTTGAATAATCTTTGTTGACTCTTAAAAACTACGTTTGCTAAATTTTCTCGACGTTTTTTAATTTTCATATTTTTGTGCAGTGTTGTAATTTTTAGATAAAATTTTGGAAATATGTGTCAAATTGATTGCTACTCACGTGTGTAAAAATTAGTAACAAAATATTTACTGGCTATTGAATTATTCAAATTTCGCTAGGGGGCTACTTTTTCTATCGGAGGAAGAAATATATTTTCTGGATTAACAAGTGGTATTATGCTGACCGTTGAATTGTCCTGTAGAGAAATCACTTCAAGACGTACATTTTTGGCAATAATATTCAACAAGACTTTTGCTGCCACAACGACAACCACTGATTCTGATAGATTTTGACATGCTGATTTCAAATATCTTTACCGTTTGCGTCTGTGACGTCAGATTAAAAAAATATAAGTTGATTTTTTTTGGATATACCCTATTATAATAGGGTATCTGAAAAATTTTGTTCAGGGCATAACTTTTTAATCTGACGTGATAGGAGCAGACGGTAAAGATATTTGAAATCAGCATGTTAATATCTAACAGGACCAGTGGTTGTCGTTGTGGCAGCAAAAATTATGTTGACCAGTGCTATGTATGTAAGATTGTATGTTTCCCGATAATTTTGATCCAATTAACCGATTGCTCCCACCATTTATTTTAAAATTGTTATTTACGTTATTGACAATATCCGGCGAAGTACTGCTTTAGGTGGCATTAAGTTGAGCTAACATGTGTGATTTGTAAACGGATTACATAGACCAATTGTTGATAATGAGACGCGAAATGCAGCATTGTAAATATTAATGGAAATGCACGCATGCCATGTATTATAATATATAAATGAAGATTATGAATGTTTTAAACCCGGTGAAATGGCAATGATCCATATTTCGTGAGATTTTTTGGCTGCGTATTTAATAGTAAGCATATGCGCAATTGAGCACAAGGATTTCAAAGTATTTTATTTATGAAATAGTTTATTTGTAAATTAGTATACAAATTATAAATATCTTTCATGAATATATCCCGATTAGATTTCCATTTAATCAATTGCTTTCATCATCATTCTGGACATCTGTAAAAAGAAACACGGGTAAACATTACAGGGTGACGTCCACCAGCCATATTCCGAATTTGTTCCTGTCAAAAGAACCATGTGACAGCTGTTGTACCACCAGCCTCCTCCAAATGTTGCAGCACAATTCATAGAAGGATTAAAGTGATGGTCATTATCTTTGTCCCAAGTTGAGAAGTACATTCCATTGTGATACCAGTTCGGGTTCCCCGTATACATCATTGCATTGTGAGTGTCTCCAGAGAATCCAGTCAAGTTGATCCGGTACCAGTTTGCCTCGTCATCAAGCGTAAACGTGTCGTACTCTGCAGAAAGCCAGGATCCGCTTCTCGATAATAATTCGAAACGCAGCTTATAGTTCCCGGATGTTGAGAGTAAATTAATATTTTTATTGCCCATCCAGTACCCGCCGTCAAGTGAACCAAATCCATCTTTGTATTGTGCCCATGTGTAGTTGAACTTGGTAGTGGCAATTCTCTGATGGATCATGATCCAGCCGTGGACGGTCTTTGCCGGGATCTGAGTGCTCAGAGTAGGGATTGTAATGTTTCGCGTAATGTTCTGAGCAACATAGTCTGAAACATAAAATACAGTACTGTGTGACGTGCGTAGCATGGATACGATGCAAGACCTCTGGCACAATTAATGTCCGGATCTGCTAGAAGGTACTATATTATACACACAGTAAGTCATGTAGCCAGTTTAACATTACAGTCAAGTTTGGAGAAGTATCCGGCATAGTGCTATTCTTTGATAATTGGTGAGAAAGCATAATTTGTGGTGAACGTCGGTGATCATGTAAATGTTGTCATGTCTAACTTATTTCATTTTGAATAACTGATTAACATTGGACTGAGAACTGCCTGGTTTCGACATATACATCTAGAGCACTTATGATATAACTACATTATCTTATACTGAATGAAAGTATTATCATGGTTGACTAATGACATGATATAACTATTACATAGACAGAAGGCGGGTGCAGTTAAGATAACACTTTTAAAATAGTTTTTGTTTCTATTGGCGTCATTCTTGCACTTTCAGATCACAAGGAAAACACCGCTGACTCAATATCTGTTGATATAATGGGATGCACACCTTGTTCATTATGCTCACATAGTCCGTGAGGTATTGCTAATTTGGGGTGCAAAATAACATTTGTCACTTACCATCTATCTCTTCCAAAAGCGAACGACTGTATGAACGATGTATAAAAAGGATAAATGGCACTGTGATTAAGCGTTGGTATAAAATTGTCTCTCTGAAAAATATATAATAATTTATGATTTTGTATATACTAAGGTTTCGTGAAATTTATTTCTCAAAAACCGTCCACAATCTACATGTATGGATGCTCATTGGCCACTGTATGGATTGTATCCATTCGATCACATTGTTGTGTATCTGGTAAGATAAGACTACATTATCTTGCAAGTCCGTAATCACCAGCGACTAAATCAGTCGTGTTGTTAAAATATTAGCTTAAGATTAAGAGTAAATCAATCTTTAAAATGTTGATCGCTCAGAAAATATATTGTTGCATTGCTATTATACATGTAAAAACACAAAACATAATTGTTCATCTTAACGGCATAATCATTTATTTTTAAAAACGTATTTTGCCCCAGGAAAGTGTGCAAACTTCGAGAATAGCAATAGTGAGTGTGTCTTTATCTACGAAATATGTTGATTCATTGATAACCAGCTGTAACCGCACTTCCGATTGAGTAACTATGAGGAAAGCTTGTTTTTTGTTTCGTTTTAAAAGGCCTACTAGTTGTGATCTTGAACTGCGGAATATTGTATTTTCTTACGTTTAATTCTGATTTCATTTGCAGTAATGTGTTTTGGTTTTATTCAGTTCACAGAGTGCGGATTTTGTACCGTTTGATCAAGTACAAAAAGCTATGACTTTTTAAAACTGAAAAAATGCCCAGAAGTGGTTGAAAGATGCGATTTTATTGCAAAACATTGTCGTCTAGGTAGATGCATCATGTACCTAGAGTATCTTGAAGATTGTTACATAGGACGTCACGCTGTCGGGTGGATATAAACGTGACGCACCGACGATAAAATGACTAGGACTGCAATGGCGAGAATTTTAGGAGACAATTTAAACCTCGAAATATCAAACAAAACGGCCAAAGGTATCACAAGTAGTTTTATATTACCGCCAAACAACGTCTGAGAGCAGATAGCATGCTTTGTGAGACTCGGCTTAGCACACTTGATCTCAACATAGCGTTGATTTTAATTATTAGTTTTGAGTAGGAACGTAGAGGGGACGGGGAAGGGCGTTTTTGGATAGAATTGACAAATACGACACATGCATGTATTAAAATACAGAAGTAATGTAGATGATCTAGTTGAACTTTGGCGGCACTTCCGGAAATCCGAATTCACCGAGCCATTTAAAGACTAAAAATGTGCCACCCACCTTTTTATCTAGAATAAAACATGCAGCTTTGTAGTTTTTTACGTTTAACAAGGATGCAATGCAAAATGCAGCAGCACGTTGTTTACAAATGTGGAACAGAATTGCTCAGGTACTTTTTACTGGACAATTCTTACCAGCTGGTTCTATGCAGATGGCCCATGTTCTGTTCGCCTGTAGACAAGCCGGCTGACACGGTCCTATCTGCGTCACGTTGACATTGTAAATACAGTTGTAGTAGAGCTGTCCTTGGTAGGTGAACGGGAACGAACAGTTCTCTGCTGGTATCAATGGTACAATCGAGTCTTTACTGACAAACATGTCTCCAATTCTGCATTCATCTGCACTTTTATCCAGCTGCAACGCATTCACACTGCACATAACTGAAATATTACAATAAATTGTTATGCCATTTATGAATTCGTTTTAAGCAAACAAGCAAGTTAGTGCCCTTTAATCACGATACATTTAAATATGCCGTTTATGAATTCTGTTCGGATTCTCCAGAATATCTTTCAAAGCCTCGCACTTGCCTCACGGGGGATACTACTCACGTAAGTTGTCATTCTGAACAGGCCTATTATTCTTCCATGTGAATTATGACTACACACATTTTGACTTGATGTGTTCCACAAATATGCTTCTGTCCGGGAGATGCGTCATGAGGAACATCCTCGTTGACTTCAATATTAATTTTGTGTTGAAACGTTCACGTTGAACAAGGCATCGTTAGTTTCGTAGTGCCAGATTATCATTGTATGGCAGCATGCGTTTAGACTTGTTATATTTCTCAAATGCTTATTCTCAATATAAAATGCCTAGTCTTATATTTTATACCACTTGTCAAATAAGCAGATTTTGTCGTGATATTTGTCATGTAAAAGCTTACGCATTTGTAGTCGTGATGAATAACAGGCTTTTTGAATGAAATGTGGGAAAGGAGTGATACTGTAGGTGAAAGATACATTGATGATGATGCTGTAGGTGTGCTTTTGTGATTGACATAGAGATCAGCCAATAGGAGCGTGAACTAGTAGATGGTGAGAAACGTGGATTGTTGCTGTGGATTGCATGAACTGTAGTAGAGAGAGTCGCTGCCAGGAAGTGCGAGAGGACGTCCCTGGGAGGCGAGCTCCCTTGGGCTCGGCCTGCGTGGCGGCAGCAAGTAAGGAAGGAGTAAGGCAGCATGGGCTCGGATCGATTAGGGCCCCAGACTGCAATATATATTATCTAGGACATTCTAAATTATATTAAATTATAGCGCATAGTGTCCTTTTTAAAGGACAGCGTACATTTGGTCCTGCCACCCCACCACTAACAGTTGTATTGAATAATAATTAATCATGTACATCTATGAGATAGTGGACATGAACCTAAAAGCGGAAATTATTGTGCTTGGTTTATATTGTCCGCAAAATTACTGTTTTCCTAAAACATTTTTAGAAAAACTGATTTTTTGGTATGTCTAATCTACAAATTTAAGTATAAAATTCACCATTCCATTAAATTTAGTTTTGGTCATATGAAAAGTTAGATAAATATATGTAGAAAACAACAAGATTAAATTAAAAATATATTAAATTAACTGCCGATTCAAAAAATCTGGTTTAATGGCTGTCCTTTAAAAAGGACGCCATGCAGCATAGGGTGGGGGTTTTTGTAATGCATTATCATGGTTTACTACACGATAAGTTCGGTACGCCAGTTTATACTTTCCGCTGCCAGTCTTTCGTGAGGGAACATTACACTTAGCCATGCAGTGTTTATCAACAGGCCTGTTAGGGATGATTTGGGGGTGGGATTAAGGGGTCATGTCCTTATTCAAATATGTATATTTTCTCCCTTCAAATCCCATCTAATACATGTTATTTGCTGCTGATCAAAATTTAGTAAATAAGCTGGCCACATTTTCACACCAGTTGACATTATATAAAAATGCTCAGATGCAGAAATAAAATTAGCTTCACCCCTTCTGCCCACCCCCTCCCACGAAAAATGTATTAAAGTTGACCCTCGATTAAGATGAACAATGATACCCAAGTTTTCCCACGTTTTCCCAAGTTTTGTCCCAAGTGTTGTCACATGTGTTTCTCGTGTAAGAGATTTGCCATCATAACTTAGTGGAAGATGACCCTAGCAGGGTCATCTTCCACACAAATTATGTTTAAAATCACAAATGTTTCACAGGAGGAAGGGAGAGTGGATCATATGGGAAGCAAGGAGAGTGGGTTGCATGGGAGACAAGGAGAACATGAGAAGCAAGGAGAGTGGATCACATGGGAGGCAAGGAGAGTGGGTCACATGGGAGGCAAGGAGATTGGGTTACATGGGAGGCACGGAAAGTGGAACACATGGGAGGCAGGGAGAGTGAATCCTATGCATGGGAGGCAAGGAGAGTGGATCGCTTGGGAGGCAGCGAGAGTGCGTCATATGATATGGGAGGCGGGGAGAGTGGACCACATAGGAGACAAACGAGAGTGGATCACACGAGGGGCAGAAAGAGTGGATCAGACAAGGGGCAGAAAGAGTGGACCACATAGGGAGGCAGGGAGAGTGGACCCCATGACAGGTAAGGAGAGTGGGTCACATGGGAGGCAGGGAGAGTGGACCACATGGGAGGTAGGGAGAGTGGGTCACATGGGAGGCAGGGATAGAGGGTCACATGAGAGGTAAGGAGAGTGGGTCACATGAGAGGCAGGGAGAGTGGGTCACATAGGATATAGTGAGAGTGGGTCACATGGGAGGCAGGGAGAGTGGATCACATGGGAGGCAGGGATAGTGGATCACATGGGAGGCAGGGAGAGTGGACCACATGGGAGGCAGGGATAGAGGGTCACATGGGAGGCAAGGAGAGTGGGTCACATGAGAGGTAAGGAGAGTGGGTCACATGGGAGGCAGGGAGAGTGGGTCACATGGGAGGTAGAGAGAGTGGGTCAGATGCGAGGCAGAGAGAGTGGGTCATATGGGAGACAGGGAGAGTGATCACTTTTGATAATATTGAACTACTTTATATAAAACGAGGTCCCTGC
>JAQFYQ010002639.1:0-11484 GCA_034694885.1 Buchholzia appendiculata
TTGCCTGGCCTAGTATTTATGAGATCTAGGTCAAGTCCGACCAATAGTAAGCATGTATTATTGACTGACCTAGTTTCTACGCAATCTCGTTGCGTTCTCTGTCTTCTTATTACAATGACTTTGGTTATAGCGATGCTACGTTCGGCAGTTCGATTGAAGTTCAAGGTACCCTGGTGCCCTGTGTCGCTGTTCCCTTAGTCAGACAGCAGACTGGTACCGGGCCAGATGTCACTGACAGCACGGCATCTGTGAAGAATGAAGTGAAGCAGTCCGTAGAAGTTCACGCCGACAGCCTCTCTGTGATTGGACAGTGTGATTACTTGGTATGCTTTGTGTTGGCTGTATCTTGAATCTGATTGGTTGGTATGAATGTGCGATGTGTGCTTTGATTTGGTTGCTCTTTTGATGAATACCATGTCGTGAAATATAATATTACTTGCTTTATGTTCCATGCATTCTTGTTTATTATGCTATGATTAAGTAATAGGCGTATCACATAATTAGATATTGTGATTATTATGCGAGTATATGATGTGATTATCATTTGATTAGGTGGTATGATTATTATAGGATATAATTACGTTGTGTTTAAATGATTTGATTGTGTTTTCTGCTTAGTTGATCCCAGCAGTTCCTGCATTGAATCTTAGCATCAATTAATTTCTCTACTGTGTGTTGAGTTCTGTTTATTTTAATATTAAATTAATTTGTATGCTTAGGGTAATTGTAATAAAATATGCTGTAAGGCTATATGAGTCTCTTGTTGTTTCTCTTGATATATTTCTTGATATATATCTCTTACTCTCACTCTTGATATTTTTCACGCTTGATGATCTCTTAATGTATCTAATATTATATCTCTTGATATGTCTCCCTAGATTGTCTCGTGATGTATCTCTTGATGTGTCTCTTGATATGTTTCTATTGATTTATCTCATGATGTATTTCTTATTGTATCTCTTATTGTATCTTTTGATGTGTCTGTTGTTATGTCTCTTGATATTTCTTTTGATGTATCACTTATTGTATCTCTTGCTATGTCGCTTGCTGTATGTATTGATGTATCTTTTGTTATATATCTTGATGTATCTCGATTAATCTCTTGATGTATCTCTTGATGTATCTCATGGTATATCTAATGATGCGTATTGATTGTGTGTACGGTTGGTGTGTTAGAGTTATCCTTTGAAGGCGAAGCGAGCCCATCCGATGGATTACCTGCGCCAGTACTTACACCTCAGGCCCAGGACGGCCGCATTCGGAGCTCTACTACGGTTACGCAACACTGCCACGATGGCAATGCACCAGTTCTTCCAGGTTTATACTCGTCGTTCTTTGCTCATTGACAATTTGATGCAACTCTTGTGACTTTATGTGGGTTGCATATATTTGTCGTGTTGATGTGAATTAAAAAAATTAATTACCTGTAATATTACAAAATTTTATGATATTCAGCTCTCACAATTTTGTAAAATAATAAAGCAAGCATAAAATGTCTTGCACAGAACTTGTTAAGTTGACATGTAATTCTGGAAACAGTATTCTATGTTTGCACTGATCTGTATGTGAATATCATCCCTTAAGGCCTGTTTTTAAAAGAAATACTCTTGTTATTGTCAACACAGCAATAACATTATCATTAATTTAATGAAGCAAAGTGTACAGTACCAGTGCCTGCAGCCTTCTACATAATGATCATAATACTTGAACCCAGTGAGTATGGATAATTGATAAACTGGTTGGTAATTTGTTCGTAATCTGTGATTGGCTTGTTACTAAATGTTTTTAATTTCAATTAGTTAATTTTGTTATGGTTTAGTCATCATTTGCTTGTTATTGTGTTTAGATAGATTCTTGAACTTTAATTTTTGTGATTGATGAACTGTATTGCAGAAAGAAGGTTTCTGTTTGGTCCAGACTCCAATCATCACAGCCAATGACTGCGAAGGAGCTGGGGAAGTGTTCACTGTGCAGGTGGGTCATATGAGATTACAAGTGGGTTATACGAGGTTGCAGGTGGGTTATACGATTCTACAGGTGAGTTATACGAGGCTACAGGTGAGTTATATGAGGTTACAGGTGGGTTATACGAGGCTACAAATAAGTCATACGTGATAACATGTGGGTTACACAAGTTTACAGGTTGGTCATATGAAGTTATACGAGGTTGCAGGTGGGTCTGGCAAGGTTCAAATTGTCCGTTAGTTTAGAACCGAGTCACTGTGTGATCTGTAATGAGAGTACGATTGCTTGCATTTACATACTTACTCCTCAAAAAGAGGATGCGATAGTTGAGATGTGCTTGGAGCAAGTTTGAATGAAAGCAACGTATTATAGCGTAGCCTGTGTGAATATCTCGTTAATGTTTTAGACAACTTGTTCACCGCAAGTTGAGATGATGAAATAGTATATTATATTAATTACGGCTACTTATTTTTTAAGCAATATTTTAACGATAAATGTTAAGCTAGCTTAGAATGCAGTTCTACAAGTAATTTATATTTATTCAAACAAATCGGAATTGTTAATTTAAGAATTGTAAGTTAATGTACTGATGACACTCGTTCACATTTTGTCATGTTGCGCAATTAAACAGCTTAAGTCTGACTTCACGACTGTTGGATAGGTGATTTAGTTTGTCACATAGTGCATACAAGAACAACAGCCTTGCAGTGAAAGGTGTACATTGATGGATATATTCTTTGTTGTCAGGCAGCCAACGCTGACTCGTCTACACCTGCTGGTACATCTGCTGGTAGAGAAGAGTTCTTTGGTCTTCCAGCATACTTGACAGTCTCAGCGCAACTTCATCTCGAGGTCATCAACGGGTTAGTGCACACACAGTAAAGTTATATTCAATCGATGTTTCATTTAAGTAGTCAGATTCACTAATATATAGGTTGTATTGTGTATTGTGTTCTATTGTATTCTACTGTATTCTAGTTTATTCTCCTCTCTTGTATTGTAGTTTATTCAAATGTTTGACGCTATTATTCATTATTATACTGTATTCTGCTTTATTGCTCTATATTCAGTTTAGTTGGTTGTATTCTGATGTATGTTCTAGCTTCCTTTCGATTGCACTACAACATCAACAAAACTGTTACAACTATTACAAAAGATTTAGCTAATGATCATAGGATAGTTTATTGAAATATCCTAAACATAGGAAAGTTTATTGAAATAACCTAAGCTCAGGATAGTTTATTGAAATATCAATTCTAGAGAGAAAGAGATTTCTGGAAAGGTTTATCTGTGTACTAGCCTCGGTCTTTTTGAATATTCAGATGATGGAATTTTTTTAAAAGTGACTAAGGAAGATTACGGTAGCTGTTACGAAAGTTGTTCGCGATTGCAGCAACCATGTTTTGTTTATTATTTGAATTGCACACCGTTTTATCTAACGTAGCGTAACTTCAAAAGCCCTCAGTCGCATTCTGTTGTAATTGTAATTTGAGAATGATTCTAGATAATAATGAGCTTTTACCTGACTGTGCAATGCCTTTATTACTGAGGAATCTTAATTCTCAAACCTTTTATTAGTATACTTGATCGACTATTTTCTAGTGCATTCGCTCGAGTCTACAGCTTCGCTCCGACATTCAGAGCGGAGAATTCTCGCACGAGGCATCATCTATCCGAGTTCACTATGGTCGAAGCCGAACTAGCTTTTACGCAGTCCTTGGAAGATATCATGAACGTAAGTGCTAGGGGTGGACAGCTAGGTTGAGTTCATTGATGGGGGATTGTATGGTTTACAGAGTTAAGAATGGCATCAGTGTTAGGTTGAGTGTGTTTGTAGGGGGAGGGGGAAGTATGATTCAAAGAGATTGGGATGGCAGCAGAAAATAGAATTTGCATTTGTAGAATATTTTCAGCTGAAGATTAGATGTATTTCATGATTCAGTTAACTAGAAATTGATGTGTGATACAACATCTTCTCAGCAGTCTCTTCACTTCTCTGTATTGCACATTTACAGACTTTAATCATTATGTCCTATTTTCTTCCATCGTTGTCAAAACATGTATTTATTTGTATGTAGCTAAATGGTGGTTGCTGCATTGAATTTAATTTTTATTGACAGATTTCTTATGAGCAGTGGAGGTGGATTTTATTAAGATATTTTCTAATGAGAGTGCGACAGCAGTTTACAATGGAAAAGTTTCAATATGGTTGGTGCAATGCTATTTAAAACAATTAATAGATGCTACGGCTGATGCCCGTGTTGCACTGACGATTACGGCCCTAGAGCCTGGGTTTAATTGATATAATTAATACTATTTTATTTATAAGATTAGCCGCATTATCTTTTTTGTTTAAAATTAGAATGTGTTGAAATTGCAACTGATTGTATTGCATACTATGTTTTTATTTCGTTTTAATCTACCAGCTGGTTGAAGCATTGCTCAAGCACACTACGTGTCAGGTCGCAGAGTCTGGCAGTTCGGACTTTGACTTATATCTCGACCGTATTGCGCCTGAAAAACATTCGGTATGGAACCAAACTAGAAATTATATTTCTGCCAACAAGTTGATAATGTTGAACCGCTCTGAGCCTGCTACTAATGATATCAATGAGGGGCAAAGAAGTGGTTTGAAACAAAAGCATTTGAATCGGATCTATTAATAATTAACAATCATAGTATGTAACATTTTGAAGATACGGTGAACTGGATTGCAAATTCTTGAATAAGATATGATTTGAATTGACTGTGTTCTAAGCAATGATTGATTTGATTCAGCTTTAAGAAAAGGGTGTACGCGATGATCGGATTGGACAAAAATGAAACCGAGTGCAGAGGATGCACATGATCGTGAACTGTGGAGAGAGAAAGTTTCCCTTGTTTAAGTCGTCTAACGATGAATGTTGATAATGCTGATGATGATGATGTTTATGATGATGATGATGATGTTTATGATGATGATGATGTTTATGATGATGATGATGTTTATGATGATGATGATGATGTTTATGATGATAATGATGTTTATGATTTTCCAAGTATGCAATAAGTGGCACACACATCCTGTCATCTTGTTATTTTATAGGTAATAATAGACAAGTTGAAGACAAAGCCATTTGTAAGGTAACATTTTAAATATTGAGAAATCTTTAATAAATATTAAAATTTGCAGTAGAGACGGTAATGTTTATATTAAAATCATTACTGTGAAACTCTTGAACTTCCTAATGATTGTTAATAGTGGCAAAATCCGGCTCTATGGAATGGGCCTGGTTTAATTGCTCTGATTTTAATTGGGATGAGTTCGTTAATTTTGTTTGAGTTGTAATTAGATTAGTAATTCTTTTTCTGAGCACGTGGATGAACGTTGTCAATCTGTTGTAAAGTCCGACATTACTGAGCTAATCTTGCTGCAAATCTAGCATCTTTACTGTGCCTATATCACCTGTGCCTGGTCTTGTAAAAAACATCAACATTCTACACAATATTTCATGCAACTTTGCATGCACAGTTGCGAGTTATGTTGCAATGTTGATAAGATTCCAGTTTACTGAATATAGTGTCGTCCTTAATTTATAGTAATTAGACCTGTGTGTTATCTTGGAGCCTGTGAATTCCATGTGCTCAAGGCACGAGCAATTTGTTTAGCATCTCAGTGTGGAAACTTGCTCTGATTTATCTATGTACAATGGCTGTGCAGTGTGCACGCAAGCAGGGCCGTAGCCAGGATTTCATTGGGGGGAGGGGGGCGTTGACTTCTAATTTTTTAACAATTTTCATTTGGGGGGATTGAACTTCTAAAGAAGTGTATTTGTGTTAGTGTTTGTTGAAATGTGTTTGTGTTAGTATTTGTTGTAATGTGTTCATGTGTGTTTGTGTGTTTCTTGTAGTGTGTTTGTGTTAATGTTTGTTTTAGTGTGTTTGTGTTAATGTTTGTTTTAGTGTTTGTGTTAATGTTTGTTTTAGTGTGTTTGTGTTAATGTTTGTTTTAGTGTGTTTAGTATTAGTGTTTGTTGTAGTGTGTTAGTGTTCGTTGCAGTGTGTTTGTATTTGTTGTAATATGTTAATGTGTTATTGTATTTACAGGATGACCTACTCTGACGCTGTTGCACTGCTGGAACAACATGCCGGCAAGTTTGAACATAAAATCTCGGTATGACGCAGACCATTCTTGCTTATAAATCATATTTTATTTACATAATGTCAATACTAATTGACATTACAGTGTGATAGAAATCGATTCGTTTACAATTCTGCATATATGTGTTCACATGGTGCTTTGGGCAATAATCCTTTCTGTTATGTTTGTTTATTGTTACACCGCTATTAGATTTGTTCCTCTACTGTGTATAAATATATTGTCATATCACTACATGGAGTGACCGAATATGTCAGTCGTTAGCGTTCATGCCTCGCAGTGAAGAGGTAGAGGATTCGCCTCCCCTGCAACGACTGATTGTGTTCAGTAGCAAACCTGAGCAAATTGTTAACACTCCATTGCCTGTACGGGAAGGACCTTTGGCCGCCCACCCGTGCTCAACTGGCCAAGTCGGTCGGTGGTTATGTCATGCGTAATAATACGCAAGACAAATGACCATCGCCAGGACCTGTCTTCGGACACAGCACTATCATCATCATCATCATCATCATCAATTAGTGTTAGAAAATAGTTTATTTTCAGAATGCCACTGGCCTGGGAGTACTTAGTTCTCTGCACTGAGACTATGTACTGGGGGCGTAGTGGCTGAAGATAAGGTGGTGAGATTTCTGAAATAGTGTCGGATTGTGATGGTCAGTTCTGATACATTCACATGCTTGACCGGAGTGGTTAACAGGGAAATTAAGTGTATTGCACACGTACAATAATCTTCTGTAGAATTATTCCATTGAACACATCTGTATGTGTTTCAACAGTTTTGTGTCAGTTTTTGTTAGGTACCTGGTGAATGGCTATCCTGTTGATTGCGTTTTAGCTACGGAGGTTGTCATCTTGAAATTTGAGACCGCCTATGTATTGAACTATAGTTTCTCAATAATTTGTTTGATTTCAACTCCCTCTCCCACCTCAGTTATAATATACCTCTTTCGTTGATCTGTGATAGGACATAGTTGCAATGCTGCTGTTAGTGAATCAATATCTGTGGACAACAATTATGTGCTCAGCAATGATGACGATGGTACAAATGCATTTATCGCGCTAATTATTTGTGAATGCCAAAGGTTCATATTTCATGTCATGAGATGTATCGTGCATGGTTATTGTACGTACATGTACATCGTACGTGGATCGGCTTAAGATACAAAAAAAATTAATTTGTAAAAAGTGTAATTTGATATTGAAACAACTCACTCTAATTCTACGTACATGTTTTCTGTGTAATGTGTGTGCGTGTGAATCTGTGCATGTGTGTACTGTAAGATAGTTCCGTAGCCAGGATTTGTCACCTGTGAGGGAGTTGTGAGCACAGTTGCCTGATGCCTTGGTTCATGCACGTGTATCAAGAAGTCGGCTGCCTCATCACGAGGGGCACAAGGTTCGGTGAGAAGTCACAAGGCTTCGTCCGAGCACGTGCTCCTTGTTCCCCTGTCCTGGCTGCGGGCCTCGCTGTTAGAAACCATTTTTGCAAAATTGTTGCATTGTTTGCGAGTGGATAGTGTAAACCTACATCTGACCGTAGATGAGTTTATAATATTGAGAGAATATCATATTCAATACAGTATACTGTATGACTCTAGATGAGATTATAATGTGAGAAATACTGTGAGATTCTATAGCTGTGACATTTGTATAGATGTGAATGTGCATCCGCACGGTGTGTGTACTCTTAGCTATTCAACTCCCAAGTGTTTAGTTAATTTTTATCTGTTGTGTCCGATGTCCAATTTAAGAATGTAATATTGTTTATTGAGATTGTATTTTTTTATGTTATGCTAGTTATGTTACGTCAACTGCCTCTGATGTTTTTGCCCTGTAGTTAGCACAGAGTTAATAGATAATTATGTCAGTTTCTATGTGAGCGAGTGAGAAAGAGAGTTAATTATGCATAGATTTAATCAATGCATTTGTTGATTGCAAATATTATGCTTGCAGTTGCCGTTTAGAGTTATGATAACTTTTCACGTTGAGTTTATTTGTTACTCGTGTACGTATTGTGTTTGTGACTCGTAAATGCACTTGTAAGTTGTATTAGGCCTAAATTGACTTTATTCAATTTGCCACATTGCTATGTGAAGGCCAACACAGACTGTAATGTTTGTGTTTCTTTGTTTTTGCACATGATCACATAATCGTATTGACTTGTGCGCTTATTATGGCCTTAAACTTGTTATTTAGGACATAGACTTTACTCAACTCAACAGTATTCAATTGATTATCAGCAGTTTAACTCTATTTAGCATGCTTACAAGCACGGCCGTAGCCAGGATTTCGTTTGGGGGGGCAGTTTGAACTTTAAAAATAATTTGACGACCTTTATTCTATTTTTTCTTCGCAAAAATTATAAATTGTAAAAGATAAAAATTTGGGGTAGGGGGGGTTGAACCCGAACCCCCTTAAATACGGCCGTGCTTACAAGCATGCATTGTGTAATTGGTGCATGTTGTTGACAGTTTTGATGCATTGATATACTGTAGGTGTATGATTGCAGCTTAGCTTTATCAATACTTTGAGCTACATTATCCAGTTTCAAACACTGAGGTTAAGTTAAGTTTTAACTTTACACTGCCTTAGGGAGTGCAATAGGGGGGAAGCCCTGACCCTTTGCTGCCAAGCAGTAATTGTTCTAATCTGTTATCGAACAACTGTGTGCATTGTAATGTGTACTCTTATACTGCTGATGCTCTTCCATAGATATCACTATTCATGTTCATTGATCTCCGTTCTGTCCTATTTATCATTGTCATTGCTGGGGATAGTTGGGGTAGTTAAGATCTGAGGAGTAACAGCATTTCTCATTGGTCAGGTTTTCTGCTTATGCCTGTAGTTAGGTAAAGAGACAGCGCTATGTTCGAGTGAAGACGTAACTGATCTGTGTATGGCAGATTATTTGCACCGAGTTGTTAGCATTTAGTGTGCCACGTGTATACACTGCTGATTTAACCATTTTGTGTTCTTTATGAAGAGAGTGGTTCTTTCTCTCTCTGTATATATTGATTTGTGCACATTTATTTTGTTGTATATTTATTTTGCTGATTTGTTTATTTTTACTGTGGATACGATTTAGTGTGACTGAGTTTTGACTGTATTGAGGTGAGATATGTTTGTTTCTGTGTAAAAGGCAGAATTGTACAGATGTTCAATCATCACCTGCAAGGCTCAATTAATTAGTTAGTTTTCAATTAATTAGTTAGTTAAATTATTAAGTTGGTTAGTTAAAAATTAATTAAGTTTTACAATTAATTAGTTTTCAACTGATATGCATTTTTTTAGATGATCGTTTTTTAATAATCATCATGAACGTGTAACATCGGTTTTTTCATGTCCGGAAAGGTAGATGTCTACAGCAATGGAAATGCTGATCATGTTTCTCAAATTCTCTCACATTTCTCTCAGATTTCTATCCATAGCTCGCGTTCAAGTGCATCCTCAGCACTCAGTTTCAATTCTTCAATATCAATTTCAATTTCGATCCGTTTCAGTTTGTTCTTATCCGATTGCACACACTCCATCCAAGTCTTAAATTACTCTTTGTAATAAATAATGACTGATTGTTGATTTAGCAATCACGATTCTGTCGACGCAACTGAAAAGAAATGCTCCAGGATCGTCCAGTTTCCCAACTGACAGGAAGGAAATAAACATATTGCAGACCAATTATGCATAATACAAATGCTATGCTATTTTTGTTGTCCTCAGAATACTTTTTTCCGAAGAGATGTTCGGATACTTGCGTTATTTGTAGTGTACTGTGCTTCCATCTATTGCTATGCAACTCTCATCGGCTGCTCTTGATACGATCAGCTGCTCTCTTGCGGAGTCTTGTGCTAAAACCGTCTCGTTACTTTCTGAAGCTCATTGAGGGCCAAAATTTGTGAGGACCAAAATGAGTTTAAATGTTGTGACGCGAATCACCCAGTCCGCTGATTTCTGTTAACCCACAACTTACAGATCTGCGTGATGATGTGTCATGATTTTTTAGCACATTGCTGTAATGGTTTACATTATAATGTTTTTGTACAGCTGTGTAATTTCTTTTTATGTTTTTATTGTTGCAAATTTTGTGTAATTCCGCATTTCAGTTGATTGAATTTCGTGCATCGCTAATTGATGTATAGACGGACTGATAGAAGCTGCAGGAGTAGAAACTATGAAAGGAAGCAATGTCAACATATTTGCTGTGTGTTTGTGTTCTCGACTTTCTTGCCAATAATCAAGAACGATGTAAATAGTTACTGTACAGTTTAGTACTCATCCATCTGTATCTCTAGATTTCGTTCTCTATTTTGTTAAGCAGTCGGTTTTACTCTTGTTTTGTTACGGTGTTGCCTCTCTTCCTCGCTTTCTCTCTCTCTCTCTTCCTCGCTTTCTCTCTCTCTCTCCTCTCTCTTTCTTTTGCGCACGCTCTCTTCCTCTTGCTATCTCTCTATCTCTCTCTCTCTTTCGCGCTCACTCTCTTTCTCTTGCTATCTCTCTCGAGCTCTCTCTCTCTCTCTCTCTGCCTCGCTGTCTCTCTCTCTCTCTTGTTCTTCTTTCTCTCTCTTTAAATTCGTTCACTCTCCCTTTCTCTCTCCCTATTCCTGATCCCTATTCTTTTGATCTTTCCCCACCCACACCACTTTCCTTCTCTCCCTCCCGTCTACCCCTAAGCGTCCCTCTCCCCCTCACCCATACTGCAATCACAGGTACGCTTTTAAAGACCTGTAAATATCCCAAAGAACGCTTAACAAAAACAATAATAATCCCAGCGCAAAGTGCAATTATTGCCTCCGAGCATTGCGTCATCAGCCGATGAACTTGATGAACCCACAGGGAGATTTCAAGGCCACTACGTATTTACGCTGAGCGTGCGACGCGCGAAGCAGGTGGTAACGTTAATTATAGACATCAAGTCTTGGTGCAGAGATGTTAACTGAGCAATTTCATAACAGTCAGGTGTTGTATTTGACTGCCTTTCAGTTGTGTGCGGCATAAAATAGATACAGCGGACGGGATGTGGAACTATAATTGTAGCGCCTATCCTGAGATTTGTGTACGTGGTTGGTTTCACAGTTTTACGTAGAGCCCAAAGCGACACCTTCCTGCGTAGTAGTGAATAGAGTTCAAAGACATGGGACAGTGGCAAAAGAGTGAACTACATGTGAATCTAATCAATTTACACATTTCTCTCTTTCTGTTTCTGTATCTCTGTATTTGTCCATTTTATGTCTTGTCTTGCATATGCCTGCTACTTGCCTCTCACCCTCTCTGCCCTCTCTCTCCCCTGTTTCTCTTTCTCCCTCTCCCTCCCCGTCTCCCTCTTCCTCTCCCGCTCCCTTTGCTTCTGCCTCTCTCTCTCTCTCTCTCACTCTCACTCTCTCTCT
>JAQFYQ010002640.1:0-11480 GCA_034694885.1 Buchholzia appendiculata
ACGAAATCTGAAGCGTTAGTGCGAAATTTATAGGCATTTTATGCAGTACAAGAGGATTTTCTGCAACTCACAGCTGATAAAAACATAGAATAGATAATACATAGAAGATTTATCCCAAAACGGCTTATTAGTATCTTCAACAAACGTGCAAGATGCATCATTGCTGTAGTTGTTTTCTTATGCGTTAATGTGCCATACAAAGTCAGCCTTTTAATAGCAGCACAGTCGGCCTTATGCAGTGCTGTAGTGCAATATACCTTCCTGAAACGTGGTTAATTGGCAATAATGTATGATGTGGTTAAACCTGCTTGGTTGTGCAAAGGCGGCGCGTATCAGGGACGGGGGGGCTAAGCTCTTTTGCACTCCTTTTGCATTATTAATCGGCTGAAGCGATCACCAAGATTTGGCGAGGTGGGCAAGCTCTCTTTTTCTCAATGAGAATTTTTAAATGAGAACACCCTCCCCTCAAAAACAGACAGCGTCTAAATTTTTTGTAGCATGTACGACAAAAATATTGAATCTAAGCAAACAGTCAGAAAAATACTACGACTGGCAGCACTGGAACATTTGTTATCAGTAGGCCCGTCCATTTGCAGTAACTCTGCTGCGTGCAAACCACTGCCACCTCTCATCATATCACAGTAGAGAAGCTCGAAGGTTTTTCTACCTTGTAAAGTCTTATTTTCAGCGTGTAAAATTGTCGTAGCCAGTAGCCAGCTTGAAAAGAGCGGAGGGGCCCGAACAATGAATGGAGGGGGCTCAATTACAATTTGAGAAATGAGTCGTCTTGTTTGGAATGACGATCTGGGGAAGGATAAGGTTTATCCATTTCACTTTCCATTTAAATTATTGGGAGTATTGTAGACAAATTTGGTGCGGAGCGGTTTCACTTTTATCATGCCCCTTCCCGGCAAGGGCTTTGCAGTAGTTATACTAATTATTTAATAAATCGATGATTATACCTCGAAATTTATATTTGAAATAATTTTTTGGGGCACTAGGTAGACATTTACTGTAAACAAAGCGCCTTGTTTGACCTTGGTTAACCTTTGACACAGATAAATTCTGCAGGAAATCAGCTGTTCGGATGAAGTGAGGTTCTTCTCAAACTTGTCAAACTTCTCAAACTTGTGCAAGTACTTCTACTTCAGAGAATCCAGCTTCCTTGCCTTGTCAGCGTTCCACTGCTCGGAAACGAATGGCGACGACGACGACGATATTCCGATATGGCGTGCGCCGGTTTACATGTCACCGGACTCCCCTGCCTTCGTTCGGTCTCTGGTCGACTGCTGGCACCGGCAGCGTAGGCAGGCGATGCTTGTCGAGGACTGCCGTGTGCTCAGGTATCTTGTAGCACTTATGCTGATTAATTATTATTGCGTGTTGCTTAAGAAAATTCGGGCCATATTTTAGCGCTAGTTGCAAGGGTATAGCTAATGACCCAATCGAACCCCATCGGACCCCATCGGACTTTAGAATGACCCCATCGGACTTTAAACTGACCCTATCGGACCTTAGAATGACCCCATCGGAAGGACTCATAAATTTGATCAACATAGGGTCTTTACAGGTTAGTACACTTTATGCGAAACTGCTAGGGTTAAGGTAGGGTTAGGGTTGGTTTATGGCTATAATTCGGGTTTTGGTCAGGGTTAGGCTTATAGAACATTTTGCAAGCCTTAAATACCCAAATTTAAAACCGTTTTTTTCATTAATTTTTTAAAACACGTATCCCTTTTGATTTTCTTCCCATTAGTGTAATAGAGTAAAGGAGTCTGGAGAACCCCGATGGGGTCATTCTAAGGTCCGATGCGGTAATTCTATAACCCGATGGGGTCATTCAAAAGTCCGATGGGGTCATTCTAAAGTCCGATGGGGTCATTCTAAAGTTCGGTGGGGTCCGATTGGGTCCGATGGGGTCATTAGCCATACCGCTGGTTGCAACGTAGTTTTCAGCATTCAACTTAAATTACGAATTAATGTTTTGCGGCGTTCGATAGCGATTTTTTAAAGTTACGGGAAATTTCATAAAAAAAGTTTAACTTAAGTATATAGTTTATATGGTAAGTATACAAACGTTCAACTTAGAACCACACGTGATATATATAACCACTCGTTGAAGCTGCACTAAATTAAGAATCGTGGGAAGGCATGCATATTAAAATAAAGTTCCTGATATTATATTGGTTACTTGTTACTGGTTGCCACTGGCTGATCTTCTTGCAAACAGTGGCTGAATGGGAAAAAAGCGCAGCGCACTTATCAAGCTATTCAGCTTATAACTGAGATTGTTTACTCTGTTGACTGCATGGTAGGGTACTAATATTCCAATTAGTGTGGGCGTACATTTGGGCAGAGGCCACTAACAGAAATGTGTGGTGCTTGAGCCAAGCTGAACGATTACGCTGAACAGGCAGAAATTAAAAGTGTTGACTCTTCCACGCCAGCTTACTTTGATGCTAATATTGTACCTATTCTATGGATAGAATTGCAGACCTGCTTTGAATCGGTCGATATGGTCCAAGCTTCATTATCTGATAGACCGTGATTAGCTGCTTAGAAGCTATCTGTTCTTGAACAGTTAGCTGAAGCTAGCTTGCTGTTCATGCAATATCCAGTAAATTGTTGAAAGAGTAGTCGATGATAAAAGTGAGTAAATAATAGGATCTATTTAGCTTATAACTGAAATTGTTTACTCTGTTGACTGTATGGTAGGGTACTGTTGGTTTACTGATGATTTAATATTCAACTGACGTATTTCTTCTGTAGCTGCACTACATCCTACTACCCCTTGTACTTATACATTATATGTATAATATTTGTCTGTATGTCGTAGGCAATACGCGACTCTACTCTGACAAACATGAATGGGTTTCTGTTGACGGAAAGATAGGAAAAGTTGGCATCAGTCAGTATGCCCAGGTATAACTACGTTCTCTTTATTACACTCAATAGAGTCGGCATATGCAATGAAGTAATGCTGTAGTTTATAGTCTAAGTATGAAAATATGTATATATTGTACATCTTGTTCTGTGAGAATTCACTGTAGCAAATAATTTACACCAATGATAAATCGGACATCTTCAATGCCCGACAAGTTTCTCTGTCGTACATGTTTTCATTCTGTTGATTATAAATAATTTGATATCTACAAATTGTTAAAATTTCCTGCCCTGTCAGGGTTGCAGATGCGATGCGTTATAAATGTGCAAGTATATTTGTTTAAAATCTTTGATTATGTCTTTGATTATTTACTTACTACTCGGTAGCAGTAGCACGATCTAAATTTGTATCATATTGAAATGTATAAGATTCTATCCATTACATATGATATGCATTGATCACGCATTGTAGAGCTTGTTGAGGGATAAACAAGTCTTGTAATTCACAACCTGTCTTTGCTAACGTTGTACGCCTGACTGACTCCAATAGTTGTAGCCTATTGCATTCTAGTGATGCATCCAGACTCATAATTTGCAATTTTGTACTTTGTTTCAGATTGTGGTCGAAATAATTTTATCTAATCAATTCAGTTCGAAACAGTTTATAGTTTTTGAATCCATTTTTTGAGTGTGATAGCTATGTTTTCAAAGATAAGTCCCATTAATTAATTATTTCTTCTATTTATAACTTTTACAGTTGGCTTTCCTAGTATTATTACCCATCCATTATCCAAGACGAAAATTAGTTTATCTTGCTTCATGGTATATCTGTGCATTATGACAGTGTGACATTATTACTGGCCGAACCCTGGTATGTGTTTCACTCTGCCACCTCCCCCACCCCACCCGCCCCTCCCCCCCATTCCAACGTTATGTATTTCATGGGTAGCCATTGTCTGTAAGAAGTTTTGACAGGTCAAAGGCACAACAGTCCCTTGTTGCTGGCGTGCTAATACAAACAAAGCAATACAAATAATGGGTAGGCCACAGCTATTTTTTTAACTGTTACTTTTAAGCATTTTTTAAAAATGTTTTATCATGGTTCTTAGTAGGCCTATCTATGTTTCAACATACCAGACGCATTTGAGGTTTTCTAACTTTTTTAGTTCATGATTAAATAAAAGTCTTAAAGAAAATTAAGATATTCTTTTATCTTGCTGATTACAGGAGGCGTTGGGAGATATTGTGTATGCACAGTTACCAGACGTTGGCACAGAGTATAGTCAGCATGGTAAGTTATGAGTTGTCTTAATACAAACTTTAAATAGATGCAGAAGCACATAAATTTAGTTGTAAACTGTTACGATTCCTGTGCTTGTACTTGTGGTCATCTACTCAAAAGGTCTCAAAAGGACTCAAAAGGTCTGGTTAGTTGGCGATCGCAGCAAGCGGAGTTGTCAGTACTAGTGATTACAAATATGAATACGAGGCTGCGAGTGAACCCTGGACAAGGTCTCGATGCGCACATTGTGTGTACAGTAAGGACATTTGAACACCACCCGTGCTCATCTGGCATAGTGGATCGGTGGTAAACGTCAGGCATAGTAGTACATCAGTCAAGTATGCCTCGCACGGCCGTTCCTTCGGACAGGACACTATCATCTTATCAAACCCTCAGGCTTAAGTTTGAAATCAGTTGAACTTCTTTCATTTCTTGTTGTTGTTTTATTTGTAGTTGTTGATTGAAATGTTGTAATTTGTTGTTGAACAGATGAATGTGGCGCACTGGAGAGCGTCAAGGCAGCCAGTGAACTCTACACTCCAGTGTCAGGGAAAGTTGTGACAAAGAACACGACTCTGGAAAGCTCTCCCGGGCTCATCAACAAATCCTGCTATGATAAAGGTTCTTGTTCTAGTTATGCACTGCCATGTTTCTGTTGTAATTTGATTTCTAGTATCGTGGCCTTATTTCTCCCAAAGACGATGGTCTTAATTCCATAGTCTCGTTTGCAACAAGATGTGGAATGATGGAAATTTAATCGGAAGGATGCAGAGATATGTGTGGATACATGTAACAATGAAACCTGAGAAAAAATCTCGGAGAAATGATATTGCGATATTTATCGTGTTTCACTGTGATTGCTTAATTTCAATTTGGCTCATATCCTCTCTGAATGAGAGGATATCACTAGATGCTTGGAACAAGTGTAACCAGTTCAAAGCTTGTAAGTTTAATAAATAATTTTCTTTTATTTTTTTGTAGTATTTTAATTTTTCGTCTGAGCATATTGATTTTGTACGTTTTGTTTACTATTATTTTTCTAAATCATGACAAATGTAACTGTTGTCATGTTGACAGTTGGATCCTGTGCACTGTGATTATGTATTTTGTGTCTGATTTTTGTTGGAGTTAGTTTTATATTTTAAGCCGCTGAATTGCTTCTGTTGCAAATCACGAGAGAGCGCCAGAAAGCCCATCAGCTTGGAAATTTTCTGACTTGAAAGGTTTATAAATCTCAACGGTTTTGTTGTAAACTTGTAGCTACACTTTTTCTTTGTCTGTTTTTTTTCCGTTTGCACCGCGGTCCTGTAATTATTATTTTTAAAATTTGAAACGTCTAAAACTAAAAATACATTTCCTGCAGTGGATCGCTCTTGTTCTGTTTTAATGCAAAACTAATGGACGTTTGGTTACAATAGAAGGTGAGAGGAATAGTTTTAAGGTTTAAGTTTCTGTATATGTATTTTCAGGATTACATGTCACCCCAGGAACACGTAATTATGTGTTTCCGTAAGATCTTGTGTTATTTATTCTGAAAATGGACCGTTCTGACAGATACAAAACCTCTGGTTTCAAATAGTAATTTTGCAAAACAATTAAGGTTTTCGACGAAAATCAATATAGGCTTGGTGGGCTTAGTCAAATCATTGAAATTTTGTTGGGTTTCTGTGCCGCTACTCATCGGAAAAAATTTGTGCGCCGCTTCCCCCTTTTCCCCCGATCATTTCGTCAGAAATTTCCAAGCCCCTGCAAGTCAAAATGTCTGGTGCCGCCTATGTTACAAACAAGGAGGACGCTGTATCGCAGCATTGCAGTAGTTTACTCTGCCACATGATAAATTATTGCCTGTATTTTACTCAATAACTGAAAGTATACATTAACTGTACTTCTGTTTAGGCTGGCTCTTCACTATAGAACTAAAAGATGCCAATGAACTGAAAGGTCTGATGGACGAAGGCAAATATCAGGAATATATCAAGGCTCCGGCCGCAGAGTAGAACGCCAGTGACATCTAGTGAATGACTTTGAATGAATCGTGTAGTTATGTGTACAATCTCTTGTTTAAATCGTTATTTTGCTATTGTGCACTTAATTCAGTATTCTGTTTTTTGTAAACTTAATTTGGGCAACGAAGATGCTTCGTGGAAATATTCACAAAAATGCAGGCCCTGTTTTACGAATTAGTGATTAGGAAGTAAATTTTTTTGTATCGGTTTGTAATTTAGACTGAAAAGGACTGCTGTCCGAATTCAAGTCTGTTTGTCCCAAAAACAAATCTGTTTGTTCCAAGAACAAATAATAGGTATTTCAGCTGAAAAATTGTCGAACCGTGCCACATGAATGAGAGAATTTGTGGAATAGTGTCTATTCTTGGAATGTAGTTGTACATTGATGATCTGGTCAATCACTGGGTGTTTAAATACGTAACTAGTCAGATTGGAATCTTTTGGAGTTGAAATAACATCATTAATAGATCTGTAATGGATTTTTTGTTTGTGAGAAACTTTTCACATATTATAAATGATCAAAGTATACACTATTTTGTGTAACTGAATCTCGTCTTTGTCATCGGTACGAAAAACAATCTACTGATAGTTTAACAAGTTCCATCGTATAATTTTGATCTGGATTACACGTATCTCTCCTCTCAATTCTCTCTTGTTCTGGAACTCCAGTCAATGTTCGAATCGGTGAAATATGACTTGAGGGTCAAGACAGTGTTTGGGTTTTGACAACCGTTTTGATCGTTTGTGAGGCCATTTTCATGATATTTGTCCTCAAATGTTTAACTTTACTGCAAAACCAGTGTACCGAAGGGGATGGATCTCTAAGAAAAAAATGGGGAGGGGGATGAAATTGAGCTAATGGGAGTAGAAAATAATTGAACTGGAGGGGGTGGGTTCAACTCCATTATTTCAAGCCTCGCCTACAGTTGCATTCCTTCTCATGTTTAACAAGAACTGGTGGTTTGAATTAGCAAGTCCATCTTCTAGAAATATAGTTTCAGTGAAAGTATAGTGGAAGTAAATCTCATATAAAATATAATGTCGGTAATAAAATACTCTCAATACATTTACAAGGGCAGTGTGATGTGATATGTAGTATAAATGATGAAATTGAAAGATGCTCGGCTACATTTTCATTATCACTGTGTTGATGGAAAGTCTTGACTACATGTCAGTGTCAATATATTGAACACAAATCTGGTTACAACTCTGGCAATACATACTAAGAATCATCTTCGTTTTATGTGTCAAAGTACAACAGATGTTAAAATATTCTTCATTATTAGCTACCTTTAAAACATCTCCTCGACAGCTTTATAAATACAATAACTTTTTTATTTAGGGTCTCAATCGTTTATGACCTTCAGGAACGTAATAACAGTAGTCGGCAGTGACCTTGGCTAATCTTTATCTATTTGTACTCGCGGTACATTCACGGTTCAAGGTACGTCAGTTGTGTATAGCACAGCACAGCAGCATCTGTAATTCATATAATTTTAATAGCGATATACAAGTGCTACTTATAGTGATTCACAGAAGAGTTTATGTAGTAGGAACGACATGCATTACGGGTTCTGCAGAGAGGGAGAGCGATTAATTTTCTACGTTTTATAGTAAACCAACCGAAAGTCACAGTTTTAAATCTTGAATCTCTCTTTTCCACAGTGCGTGATAAATGGCGACACAACAGTCTTTTGTCTATCAAGGCCCGTAACCAGAATTTTATTTTGGAAGTTTTTGATGTTCTCAAATTGTCAACGACCCAAAATACAGATAAGCTACAGAACGAATTGTACAAGTCGACCGTTTTCTAAAATTGACTGACATTTGTTTCAAATTGTTCCCTTCCTAGGAAAGGGAGGGAAGTTTAATGGGTCAATTTTTACGCGAGCAGAAGGGAAGCGTGCCGTTCAATTTAAACAATTAATGTGTGTGTGTGGGGGGGGGGGGAGGGGGGGTGGGTGAAGTGCAAACCACCACTTAAATACAGCTCTGTGTCAGTCTTCTGGTTAATAAATCGACTCGGTTGGGGGGGGGGGGAGTGATTGATGACAAATAGATAACTAGATATATGTATGGCAAATAGAGTTGAACATGTTTGAAGGGTTGGTTGCTAAGAATTCGGTGGATAGTAGACAGCGACTAAAAACTTGCAGGCTTTCTGCTCATGTGCAATGATGTGATGCTACTGCCAGCAAATTTCAAATGATACGGCAATTATAAATGATCAAGCAAATCGACAAGACGATAAGCGGCGATAGACTGAGTTTTTTGTTGGGGGGGGGGGGGCAAACTTATCTGTATTTTGCGTGATATTAGCAGAGACATTGATATTTTCTACAAAACGATAGATCGAATAAGCATTGGGGGAGGGTTGGCTTGGCTCCTAAAAGCCCCTGATATGCGGCGCCTGTGGACAACACGAATCGTTCTCCTACATCACCTACAGTACAGTGCAGAAACAACAGTTGCAGCTAGTTCTCAAGCTAATCCTAGCTTATTTTGAAAAAATTCAAAATTCAACCCTCCAGCTTAGAGTAGGGTCAGTAGGGTTTGGCTAGGGTTGGAGGTAGGGTTGGGCCCTTCAGAATGGTTGGGGTTAGGGTTAGATTCTCACGAATAGAGTTTAGGATTAGCTTGGGAACTAGCTGTAAGTGAAACAACGGTACACATACAAAACAAATCTAATAGAAATGAACACACCGGCTTATTGGGAGAGAAAATCTTGTCCACCGTCTCATTATCACACAAAGCCTACTCTTCCTCCTCCAACCAGCAAGCGCCTTTCCCGGAGGAATCTTCGTTCTGCTTGAAATATGTTCCATCTTTGGCTCAAATAACGTCGCAGAGTCATATTTCCTTAGCCATTATGCAGAATAAGACATCGCACATCTTTCAACGCACAGGCATTGTTTGTATTTCTTCAGGTAAAAAGGGTGAAATATTCTAAAAGTAAAGTGTAGGCTTCTTCTAGGTAAAAGGTTGCCGGGAGCTGATCTCCTAGTACAGCTCTCAGTAGTGGAAGGTTCACCTAACCGGGGCCAGTGTGCTAGGTAAACCAGTCAGTTTACCACCTAGCTTTTACAGCTAGTACCAACTTATACCGCTTGGTCAGAGAAATGGCAAAGCTAGGATAATTTAATATCATTTAAATATTAAATATTCTTACAAGTCAATAAATTTTAAAAGGAATAGAGAATAATCCATTCATAAAGTAAAGAACAACGTCATTGCCAGGGGCATTTAAATATTGGCATAATTACGATTGATGATGACGATAGTGCTCTGTCCGAAGACAGGTCCTAGCAATGGTTATTTGTCTTGCTTATTACTACGCATGACTTTAACCACCGATCCACTAGGCCAGATGAGCACGGGTGGGCGGCCAAAGGTTCTTCCCGTACAGGCAATGGGACGATGTGAATGGGCATGTAAATGTAAAGTCTATTGCTAGAGTGAAGTGGATCTAGTTTACGTATTAGACTAGATGTGAATACAGTATGTTTGATGGGAGCACTGTGATCTGGAAGTAAAGTTTTATGTACATAGGATTTGTGGTCTGCCAAATGTGCTGCACAGTTTTCAGTTGGATGGAAATTGCGCTTTAGTATTCAACTACGTAATGCTGTAGATAATATATTATCTGTACAATTATAAGTATTCAATAAAATAGATGATATGTTTGTATAAAAATTAGTTGATATAATAAATTATACAGACTTCTAGTACTGTTATAAAAAAATAGTTGGAAAAGTTCTTATTTGACAATTTATTAATTTCTGTAAATTAACCGCATTTGACAATTATAATCTGGACATTTTTATGTCTTTTTGTTGGTAGCTATATAATATAATAGCTCTTTATACAGTTAGTGCACTGCATGGTAGGCTTTTTATTCATTTATTGATTTCAAATTTCTAATGGAAACGGTTGAGAATGTTCTTATTGCCCCTCGTATCGTAGTCTGGATGTCTTAATAATAAATTAGATCAGTATCGTCGTCAGATTTGCAAAACATCTATTTCCTTGCATTGGATTTACTGTTGTAGCGTCTCTAGATGAGACAACAGGTGTCGCTAGTTGAAACCATGATTTGTTTGTTGTAATTGCCGTGATGAATGATTGCTTGAGCTGAAGAGAGCGATTGCATCATATCGTAGAGTCTGTAATGATTCCTGCTACTGCTACAGCTGCTCATATTATCTGTGTGTGTCTATACAGTATTTAATGAATAAATAATTGTTGCGCTGAGCATTAACTCGTGTTTGTATCTGTTTGTTCATGGATGTCAATTGCTTCTAATATTTATGAAATCATCATTTAAACTTTTTGCCTGTACTGGAAGGACCTTTGGCCACCAACCCGTGCTCTTTAAAAGTTCTGGCCTAGTTGATCGGTGGTTAAGTCGTGCGTAGTAATACGTAAGACAAATAGCCATCGCCAGGACCTGTCTTCGGACAGAGCACTAACATCATCATCATCATCATTTAAACCTCAAAGTCGATGTGCAGTGAAGTTCATCAGATTTGCCCCTCTCACAGAAGGAAGGTAGGCAGGAAGGAAAGAAAGAGAAAAAGAAAGAGAGAAAGAGGGAGGAAGGGGAAGGAGAGCGGCTTATAAGGGGATCTATCGAGCTGGGTTTATAAGTGTGATCGATGTTGATATTCACATAAATTAATGTAGTTCAGTGACCGCTTGTGATGATATAGAGGAAGATACAAGGATGGGAAATGAAATACAAGTTATTAAAAAAATAGTAATTATAGGTCTTCAGAACTTTAGTCCTTTACTGTGCACTTCCTTTGAATTACTTCATCTAGACATTCTATGTCAAGTCATTGTCTATCGACGTGTCCTAGGTAGTAGGTAAACTGATCAAAAATACAACAGAAAATCGTTATATCAAATACAACAATAATGTATATATACACGTATATTATAAGACATGCAAATCAAACATTTTTCATCATCGTATAATATAAAGCAAAAATTTATTCTAAACATCAAAGCAAAATATTATTATCATCACAAATAAGAAAAAAAGTATTTCCAACATACATACATAAAGCCATCACCATCATCATAGCAAGTGCAAGCAAACGCGACGTCATCATCATCATCACTAGGTCTGTAGCAAACCATGATCATCATCATCACTAGGTCTGTAGCAAACCATGATCATCATCATCATCACTAGGTCTGTAGCAAACCATGATCATCATGATCATCATCATCATCATCATCACTAGGTCTGTAGCAAACCATGATCATCATCATCATCACTAGGTCTGTAGCAAACCATGATCATC
>JAQFYQ010002641.1:0-11479 GCA_034694885.1 Buchholzia appendiculata
GAGAATGAGAGAAAGCTTATTGTGGAAAATTCTCAACATTAAATATCCATTTATAATTAGAATGAAACTCTTTCTGACAAATAAAAAATGTAGTAATAAAATCAAAATGAGAAGATTAAGATGAACAGGGCATCTTTACAAAACTTCCTGAGAAAATACCTGGATTGCATATGATTTAAAGAACAAATAAAGCCAATTGCTGAGAAAAGAGGTAGTGGCAATAAACTAACATTGATTAAACAAATAAATAATGAATTAGCTAATGTAGATGAAAGACTAAATATTGAAAGAGCAGACATTAGAATTCTGGCAGAGGATCGTGTGTGGTATTTATATTTCGGTGGCACGGCATCGGTCAATGATGCAAAGTTGACTCGACTGATAGACATGTAGGCAGAGACATAGACATACACACTAACGAACAATCGTCGAACATCAAAAACAGATTCACAAATTGTAAATAATGTCTAAATATGCAATAAATTGTTTTATTAAATATGGGGGTGACGAATCTGACAATTCGGGAAATCCACTGATTAAAATATAAAATTGTTTATCTTTCAAATTAAAATAATTTCTTTTAAAAAACTTTGTAATTGAATATAAACTGATCAAGTGGTTGATTTGATTTCGCAGCGAATTACACACAGGATTAAGTATACGAGCTGAGCATTAATTTACTTTTAGTGTTTAATACTAAACTAATGCTAGTTCTTTGATTGTTACCAGTTGTGACCTGAAAAGGGCTCAAATCCCCTGAGCCATTCTTATTGCTAGATATGAGTAGGCCTATTAATGACAAAACAATTTCTTTTGAAAATTAAAGATCAAAATTATTTTCCATTCATTTTGTGGGGGCCCCTAAAATGTGGGGGCCCTAGGCAGCTGCCTAGTCTACCTATGCCTAAATCCGGCACTGATACCGAGCTACTATGTCATGTATGCATTTCAAAAACATCATTCAGAACGGAAGTATTTATTTTAGCATTTCAAATTTCAATTGAAATGCTCCAATTTCCCCCAAGGAGGGTATTCATCTAGTTGAGAAGCCTTGTTTTGATGTGTTACTTGTTGCATAGATTATTATTGAAGATATACTCAGTATGATTAAGGATAGATTATATTGCATATATTGTGCATATAAAGCTGTAGTAGGTTTGATTCTACATTTTACCAAACCACAAATGCACAATTATTATTTTTATATCAACTCACAATTCCCCCTTGGGACGTTAAAATTCTCCCCCGAGGGAATTTTTCCTGCCATGGTTGGGAACTACTGATGTAGACTAAAGAGCTATACAGCTATATTATCGAGCGATACAGCCTTGCTACAGAGCTATGCAGCTATATCATAGAGTTATACAACTATACTATAGAGCTATTCTATAGACTACAGAGACAGCGGCTAATTGTTTTCCAGTTTGAATGGAAACACTGATTGAAATTCTAGATTGCTTGATTGATGTATACCTGAGGCGCGCGATCTAAGATGATACTTCGGCCTTGAGGCTCAATCAATAACAATAATTATTTTCACTATAGGGAGAGAGGAAGCATCAATCTGAGCAAATATAGTCTGAACTGGATTTTAGACACCGAGAGCGTTTGATGTTCATTATCAGTAGTAATTGATGAGAAATCTTTCTTGCATCTCGAGTGCCACTGGTTGGTTTGGTTCTACGACCGTGCTAATTGCAGCTGTGAAACAGGCTTCAAACAGCTGTGTAACTACACAGAATTTGTAATTGAAACTATATATAGACCTGTTGTTCTGAGACATCTTAGACCATTAACTAGATTCATATAGGCCTAGTCAAAATGTAGGCCTAATATCAGCGTTTGTGTCATTGATTTGCTAAACGAATTACGATGCTGTATTATCGGCAATTCACTCTATTCTATTGTTCGCGTTTGTACATGTTGGTTGTTTGTGTGCACTTTCTTTTTCTCTATTATGTTTTTTCGTTGTACTTTATTTATTTGCATCTACCATGCTTTTTGGTGAAATAAAGCTTATATAATTGTCGTGAGCTCATGGTATAAATGGTGTAAGTTTTGTTTAAATGTTGGGTATTTGACCCAGTTTTGGATTAGATGAATAGGCTATACGGTATACAAATAATTTACATTTGTGTGGTGTTTCAAGTAAATATTGTATAGTCTTCCGTGATCCTTTTGATTTCGTGCCTTTGCCGTTTTGATTTTTCATACGTTTTCAAATTTGACATCAAAATTTGGATGTTTAAAAATCATCTACGTACACTACTAAGTTTCTATAATGAGGATGAATTAAATCCTCCAGGTACATCAATCTTACTGATTGCAGGTCCCAGTTTCAGCCCAGGATGCTGCAGGGCGCACAGCCCTACACTACTGCTGCAACAACAGGCACACTTCCTGCGCGCAGCTCGTCCTGTCACGTGATCAAAACCTGCTAGAGCTGCGCGAACGAGAGGGTATGACGTCACTAGCTATGGCCGTTGCTAGTGGCAACGTCACAATGACGAAGTGGTTGATACAGCAAGGTTCTGACGTCACATGCCGCGATCATGAAGGTCATTCTCTACTGCATCTTGCTGCAGGTAGGTAGCGCGTGTCACATGCCGCGATCATGAAGGTCATACTCTACTGCATCTTGCTGCAGGTAGGTCGCGGTTTCTTTTATCAATGAACAAGGTTCGTCATATCAATCGATATAAAGCTAATTGTAGCATCCTATTCGTAATTCAATCTTCCAACCTTCACTGTGTTCGCATTTCTGGGTTAATTTTTACACGCATTTTTGCCAAATTATCATGCATTTCTTCGTTTTATATGTATTTCTCTAACACAGTAACTCCTTCACATGATTTTTGTGTAATTTTGACATGCATGCATCTGTCGTTTTTATCATGTCATTTTTTGTCACGTTGTCATTTACACGTTTAAAACATTAAACTTCATCATTTAAAATTTGTCATTTAGACGTTTGCTCTATTGGCCCTATATCGGCGTATTTAGTTCCAATGTTTGAGCCTTTCTAAAATAAGATGTAAGAACTATAAAAAGCTTATGATTTACTTATCTTATGCCCAATCAGTTTTATTATTTTTAATATAAAATTAATGCAGATAATATTATTTTAGAAATGAAGTATTCGTTGTCAGTTTCCCTTTAGAGTAAATAAATAATTATGTAAAATGTTGCAATGTCGTTTCTTAAGTTTAAATTTTTTAAATTAAATTAAACAGATTATTTTTAGGTGGGCTATATACATTATTTAGCAATATTAAGTAAATTGATGTTATTTGTTTGTTTTTATCTGTAGCATTCGGACATGCGGAAGTAATAGAGCTATTATGTAGCTTGGAAGTGGTAGCGGAGAAAGATTTATGTAGCGTGGACTTGCACGGTGCGACACCTCTGCACTACGCCGCCCAGATCCTGAACGACACGTCATCACTCCGAACCTTGCTGTCCAAGAACCTCGATGTGGACCCGAGGGACAAGGAAGAGAGAACTCCACTTGTCTGGGCTGCCACTGCAGGTATGTGAACACGTGAGGGATGTTAGGTAGCACGAGGACAGATTTGGGCCCTTGGGCACTCCCCCTACCCCTCCAACACCGAGGTTGCGTGATCAATTTTATACTTGTTAAGATAATTTGGCTATGCCTGATTTATTATCCAATAATTGTTTGGATTATATTATCAATAATAAGAAAAATAAAAATAATTAATAATAATAATAAGAAAAATAATTGAATTATCAATTTTGTATTCATCACCTTGAATTCTTCTCAATAAATTAATGAGAAACCTATTCAGTGAAAGTGTTATATGTATCTTAGCCCTGACAGCTTCAAAAGAAATCGTCTCAAAATGTTCATTTACTTGTAAGTTAATAATGTTCAATATTATTAATATACAAATTCTCTAATTATGTTATTGTCATAGTATATAATATTTACAAAATGTATAATCAGTATTCCAGCTTTTATGCTTAGGCAATCTGTAATGCAGAACTATTTACAATTCTCAGTTATGACAGCCTGCAGTCGCCAAACTCGGCCTATGCTTCCACAGTGCGTACAAAACTATTCGGTAAACTATATAATGCAGTCGTTTCGATTTGGCATATAAATTCCGCGAATGATGTTTGCGTCAAAGACATTTTTAGAGTTTAACTCCTTATTTCAATGAATGTGCCTATGCGTTTTGCAGGCAACACAGAGGCATGTGTAGCACTGGTTTATGCTGGTGCAAACGTCCAAGCCGCAGATCTGGATGGTTTAACCGGTATGATATTCTAAATGTTAACTAGTTGTCTGTAAGAATTTCTAAGCATTAATTGCCAATCATAATGGAGATTGTAACTTCTCCACTAACGAAACGACTTCCTTTTTCGATCCATTGTAATTAAAGTTAAAATCGTCAATCAATCTCGTAGTGCACTTTATGTCATTCTATCTTTCTTTTATATCTTCTGTCTATTCCAATTTCTTCTCCCTCCTCTTTCCTTAATGCAGGGCCAACACAGTCTTCCTCCATCGTTATACTGCTTACTTCTTTCAATTAGTTTTTTTTCAGCACAGCTGAGTACCTGTTCATTTGTCCTTTGTTCACTGTAGCTTGCTATCCCCTTCTGTATACTCACATTTAAAAGCGTACGGTCTTTCTCAATTCATATCATATCTAAGTTTATAATTCCTACCACATAATGACAATGGATTAAACTACTTCTTATGTTGTTGTATTTGATCGGTCCTCCACAGCCTTGCATTGCGCCGCTTCCAAGGGTCATACAGCCTGTGTGGCAGCTCTGATGCGGCAAGGTGCTAGTGTTCACGCTGAGGACAAGTCTGGGTGTACCTCTCTCTTCTACTCCATCACACTGCGCCACCATGAGAGCACCAAGCTTCTCGTTGAAAGAGGGTCTCATCCGAGCCACACTGATGCCAAGCTGAGAAGGTATTGGAGTTGTTGGTGTTTTCTTTCCTTGATTCGATCTCACTAACTTTAATGTAATCATTGTAAACCATCATTGTAACACGTCGTTGTAGCACATCATTGTAGCACATCATTGTAGCACATCATTGTAGCACATCATTGTAGCACATCATTGTAACACATCATTGTAACACGACATTGTAAGCCATCATTGTAACACGACATTGTAAGCCATCGTTGTAACACGACATTGTAAGCCATCGTTGTAACACGACATTGTAAGCCATCGTTGTAACACATCGTTGTAACACGTCGTTATAATCCTAGCTTTAACAGATTTCTTTACATTCTCGCCGTATTGTTGTGTTTAGCATCAGGTCGATTGTGATAAACCTGTTCAGTATTTTTGGCATCATCTTGAAATCACGCGAAAGTCGAACAAATACCTGCAGCACTGAAAATAACAGTGCTGGAGTGGAGAGTACAATTATAATAACATAGTTGCATTATCAGAATGATGCATTACCAGAATAAAGCAAATGTTGAAAGCGTCAACGTTGTTCTGTTCTTCCCGCGCCTCTGAGTCGGCTCTAGTTGGTGAAACATGTGCGTGTTATCAAGTTTTGTATTGCATTGTATTGAATTGTAACGTTATGAAGGTAGGGTAAAATGTATAATTTTTTCTATGAAAGCGATGGTAGGCCTATGTTTCTAACACTGTATAATTTGCTGTGTTCTATCGTCCTTAGTCCCGCTCACTGCGCTGCCCTGGCTAGTGACGTCGACATCCTGGAGTGTCTCAGACTTGCTGACGGTAATCTCTGGATTCCCAATCACCATGGCGACTATCCAGTCCACGAGGCGGCCATGATGAACAACAATGGTAAGTGATGGGCGTGGTTTTTGATTGACGACAGCAAAACGCTTCTGCAAATTATGAAGAGGATTTGGAACAGTGTGAAAAATATAGCTCATGAACCGTTATGAGTGTGCATTACATTGCTGTTTTTCTACATTGGACGAGTAACGGATTTCACGGCGGGATGTTTTTCTTGACATGAACGGTCTCATTGCTAGTCTTGTAGATTTCATGGCTGAACACGTTGATTTTGAACTCCCCTGACGTGACTGAACGGTGTATTATCGAAGCGGCACGTCTAGTAAACAAGAAAGAAGTATTTGTTGATTACAGTTCAATAACTACAAGTACAGTTAGTGATATGTATAACATTCAATTTATATGTTGGCACTGTTGTATAGGAACAAGGAACATTTTATTTTAATCTTATGTGGTAAAAGTTTAAAAGTTCAAATATTCCAATATAATATGGACCTGAGAGCATAAAAAAGTATAAAAATATTAAATTAACTTCTCTCTGTCTCTCTCTCTCTCTGTCATTATCTGTCATTATCTTTAACTCACTGTCTCTGATATCTCTCTCTCTCTCTCTCTCTCTCTCTCTCTCTCTCTCTCTCTCTCAACTCCCTCCTCTTTCTCTCGCTCTCTCTCTTTTTTTTACAAGATATCGTCGTTGCTGACGCTTATTTTAGATGCCGTCTATTATCTCATGGAGAAATGCAGAGATAAGTCGATTGTAAACCTGGGTAACAATGAAGGGAGAGGCTGTCTACATTTGGCTGCAATGACGGACAACTTGCCTTTACTCACTTTTCTACTCAACCGTGGCGCGTACAACAATCTCATTTACTACAAAATGGTAATGCTTTAGCTATAACATCATCTATTATAATTTCTTGTTTCAAAGTATTACCCGGTTTAAATTGTTATTTGAATATATCATCGTCTTGATTGCTCGCTTGAAATTGAATATAAGATTTATTTTGGGTAAAATGCTTGTAGCATTGTTGAGGTCAGTTTGCAGTTCTTATGTTAAAGGATAAGTTCTGAGAAAAATGATAAGTAGAATTAAGCAGAATAAAATTCCGATGGTCATCAGGACAATTATTAAAATTGCCAATTTTGTTATGTGACAAGAATGACAGGTTCAACTGTCAATCTGAATAGGATTTTGTTGACTATAACTATTCAAGTTCTCTACGCTTTTCTATTGAGTTGATTGTTATCTATTCTACACCGTTATACGTTTGTAGTGCTATGATATCCATGTAGTATTGAAAGGCTTGGAATCCTATGTTTGGGTTTAGGTCGGCGAGAGCTGTGTTATAAGCCTGTAATTGTTCCACTAATGCTAGTTTTTTGCTTGTAAGGTTTTGTCATGTTTTTAATTTTTTACCGTCACGAATTGACAATATAAAATATCATTGTAGTAATAAATGATTATAGTGCAAAATTTGTGCAATTCTAGTATTATCAGTAATCATGTCACAGGTATTAAATATTTCCTTTTTGTTTTCGTATCAGAAATGATTGCAACAGTATAGTATTATAGTATAGAACTTCTATGAAGTTTGTCTTGTTGATTGCGATTCCTTTCATCTGACTAAGGTGTTTTGCATAAATTGTGATATTTATATATCATGCTATACGACATACATAATCGATTGTGTTTGATTAAAGGGACAGTCATTAACTCCGTACGACGTTGCCTTGCTAAACAAAAGTACTAAATGCGCCGAGTATCTGAAGCTACACGGAGCTAAACGTGGTAAACACTGCAACAATGACAGTGACAGAATGCTGGATATTGATGCCAAACAGAAAGCTGAACAAGCGGCTAGGAATGAAGCTGAACGACCAACAATTGGCGAGGAGACGGACTTATCAACAGAAGAAGAACGGCAAGAAGATGGAGGTCAAGAAACTCTAGATGAACAGGAATTGACGGACTTGTCCAGTGACCTTGTTGCTGAGGCAATATTCAAGGTCACCTCTAACATCGAGAAAGACTTCACGAAGAATGTAGTAAACGTTATTAAGGAGGAAGCACACATGAAATCAGTTAAGAAACGTCAGCGAGTCTTAAAACTAGCCAAACCACAATTCAAAGAAACAAAGATAGTGTACAACGACCATGCAAAGACAGTGTATGCAATTCCAGCCATTCCAGTTATTGCACCTGTAGCAGTAAACAGACAACAACGACAGAATCGAAAAGTACAAACTAATAAAAATAGCAAATGTGATAGTCGACTTATTGAAAATAGCAAAATATACGGTGGCCAAAGAAATAATGATGACAAGACCAATGGAAAACATACAAAGCCTTCAAACAATTGGCAGCACAAATTGCACGGTACCTTTGATCTGGTCAGATCGTCACTTCTTCCACATGTCCCCAAAAATCCAGGCGATACTTCGAGAATCAACAAAAGGACTTATCAGAAAGATGAGGTAGCAGCAGCTGGATCACTGAAGCTACCTCATTTGAACAAATTTCTGCTGGCGAATCATTCCCAGATGTCAGATGATCCACAGTCAGGTCGCGGGCAACTGATCAGACATCTCACTATTCCACGAGACGTTCCTCGGACCAGTCGCAACATCATACAGGAACTCGTGCGAGTGTTCCAAGTCAAGCGAACCACGACCACAGAGCTGTACCTCACGAAGCGTCGTCAGTTGTACAGTCAGTACGAGGGTGACGGGTCTGAGAGGATGCTGCTGAAGAAGCTCACCGAGGAATTTAGGACATCTTCTGGGAGTCAAGCGTGCAGCGATGTGAATGAGACGGATTTCTTGGATCTCAGAGACTTCAAGCAATATCTGTTCAGTACGTTAAAACTATTTTTCGTATTGTCAGTATTTTTTGTCCGTGTCACTATTTTAAATGGGCATTAATTATCTTAGTTAATTAATTATCTTGTGGTAATCGTGATGATTGTTTTAATGAAAGAGATTACTTTGTGTCAAATTAGCCCAATGGTTTCGGGCTTTGTACAATAGACTCACTGTATTCATTTATGTACTCGACAACGCAAGCAGTGAGATTGTTAGAACTGAGAGCTAGGAAAGACATCCGGCTCTTGAACTTTGTCTTGGTAAAATTTAAAATGTCATGGAACTCTGCCGAGATTATTCAGCATGATTAAACTGAGCATTGATGTTGATAAGCATGAATACTTATCAACAATTCTCTCCTAATTAACAATTCTCTCTTTATTAACAATTCTCTCCCAATTAACAATTCTCTCCAAATTAACAATTCTCTCCTAGTTAACAATTCTCTCCTATAACAATTCTCTCCTATTTAACAATTCTCTCCTATAAAAATTTTCTCCTATTTAACAATTCATTATTAACAATTCTCTCCTAATTAACAATTCTCTCCTATAATAATTATCTCCTAATTGACAATTCTCTCTTTATTAACAATTCTTTCCCAATTAACAATTCTCTCCTATAACAATTCTCTCCTATAACAATTCTCTTCTATTTAACAATTCTCTCCTATTTAACAATTCTCTCCGAATTAAAAATTATTCTCTCCTAATTAATGGCTCTCTCCTAGTTACAGAGGCAAACACTTTTTAACTACGAGTATTTTACTAAAAGAATTTGGTTCACACGTCTAACATAATGTACTAGTCAGCAAGGTTGATAGTCTAAATGAATCTTCCGCATAGCTAAGACAAGTAAGGTTTTGAGCAAATCTATCCGACAGTAAGTGACTGTGTAATGTTGTTATGTTTTGAATAAGTGGCACTTTTCTGTTTACAGCGAGGCTGCAAGATATCAAGGAATATGAAAAGGTTTTGTTGAAACTTGACAAGGTAGGAACTGTTTGAATCAAAGGCGTTGTAATAAGAAGACAGAGAACGCAACGAGATTACATTTAAACTAGGTCAGGCAATAATACATACTTACTATTGGTCGGACCTGACCTAGATCTTATAAATACTAGGTCAGGCAATAATATGTATTTACTATTGGCCGTTGACACCTGACCTGATCTAATCTACACGCCAAAGTGAGATGGGCTGTTTCTCCCATTTCAGCCGTTATTTTATTGCGTCCTCCGTCTTCTTATTATAAAAGTCTTTGGTTTGAATCAGCTAGAGTGTTTAGAAATCTGTTCATGGTTACTGCTTATCGAGGGTTTACTCAAGGTTTTTGAGTTGGTTTACCTAATTTTGGACGTCTCCACCCCCTCACTAGTCCGAACACCCACCTAATTTAGTCCCACACTGATTATACTTAATAAAATACTTGTATCAACATATTTCTACTTTCCCTCTAGTACAATTTAATACTTCGTCTTTGTGCTATGTGTTATATGATGCAGTTTTTTGGTTTCAGAGATGATTATTATTCCGTCGACTTTGTAGGTAATAGATATTATAACAAAATTATACATAACGTAAGGCTCTTCGTTTCCCGCATAGAATCAAAATGTAATAAGATGTGTGTGCATTGTTCTTATAATATATATCTGAGCTAAGGAATTGAAAGTAAAACTAGATTTATCGTTTTGTCCTACATCGATAGATCGATCTATCTATCTTACATCGATAGATGTAAAAAAAATAATCGCCCCTGGGTGGATTTGAACCACCAACCTTTTGGTTAACAGCCAAACGCGCTAACCGATTGCGCCACAAAGGCGAACTGGATCTGCCCGTCGCTATTAGCGATTAAGATCATTATGCACAGCCGCGTGACTGGTCTGGCCTGTGCAGTTCTGATCTTTTCTCGACGTTCAATGAAAGAATCGTCAATACTCGCGACTATGCCTTCAATAAATTAACTTGTTCTTGCTCTTGAGTATCTCGAATCTTGGTATCAAATAAACTAATAACATTATAACAATCACTGTTATAATTTTGTTATTGCAATATCTCGCCGCTCATGGGAGGGAGAGGGCAGGAAGGAACTCACAACCCCCCCCCAAGGTGTTGTAGAAGAAGGTTCATATTATTATTGTCTGTCTAGTGTATACATTTACCCAATATATGCTGTGACAAGTGTGGATGTGGGCCACACAGAGCCGAATGTCATAATTAGTAGATCCCCTGGAATAATGAAATTATGTATAATTTTAACAATTATAGTCGTTTTTAAATGTGTAAATGACTAGTATGTTTGTTGAAGCTCGGGTACTGCTCGGAGAATGTACCAACAGTTACGAATTACAAAAGTAAGTACATAGATGTAGATACTTGAAATTATTGTCAGTGGTTTGTGTATTGAAAGGTCACTGCCAAGACAGCAGCAAGATAAGAAGTCATATAATTCGGCCGGTTTTAATCAGTACCAGACTTGCTACAATTACCGTCAGTGATTATAAATCTGTAGTCGCTGCTAACAACTTGCAGAATGAAAACATATGATCGTCTATTTGTCTTTTCTAGACAAACGAAATACTCAAAGGCAATGATCAGACGACTATTATTTTCTTTCTCTAGCCTTTGTGAATACATGTATTCTATCTTATTCATCTACATAATTTCAATACTGTAAGTAAGTAAGTAAGTAAATAAGTAAGTAAGTAAATAAGTGAGTGAGTGAGTGAGTGAGTGAGTGGGTGGGTGGGTGGGTGGGTGGGTGGGTGGTGGGTCGGTCGGTCGGTCGGTCGGTCGGTCGATCGGTCGGTCGGTCGGTCGGTCGGTCGGTCGGTCGGTCGGTGTTA
>JAQFYQ010002642.1:0-11479 GCA_034694885.1 Buchholzia appendiculata
TTATCAGCCACAACTGCAGGTAATACACACTACATTACTCTTATCAGCCACAACTGCAGGTAATACACACTACATTGCTCCTATCAGCCACAACTGCAGGTAATACACACTACATTACTCTTATCAGCCACAACTGCAGGTAATACACACTACATTACTCTTATCAGCCACAACTGCAGGTAATACACACTACATTGATCCTATCAGCCACAACTGCAGGTAATACACACTACATTACTCTTATCAGCCACAACAGCTGGTAATACACACTACATTTCTCTTATCAGCCACAACAGCTGGTAATACACACTACATTACTCTTATCAGCCACAACAGCAGGTGAGCTTGATGCACTTCTTGCTTCTCATGTTGCTCCATAGTCCGCAGATCACCTTTCTAGTCCCACACAACGTTAATATGTCCCAACTTTCCACGAAGCCCGTCCCCAAAAACCGTGATCTTGAATATCCGTCACTTTCGCGATCATACCATCTAGTTATTCGCTCATATCACCAGCCGGAATGAGCGTTTAGGATCGTTTGTTAAAGTCTATTAATGTGTTTAACACCTGTGGGATCTTGCGAAAATGAGCAGTGATTATTATCAAAGGGTGATTCTGACGAAGATGATGATGATCACCCTGTTCAACCTTTTCTGCAGAGTTATGATCTCAAGACCGTGGTCTTTGTAAAAAAATTCAGTCTTGGTCTCGAACCCTCCGGTCTTGGTCTTGGTCTCGAACCCTCTGGTCTTGGTCTTGGTCTCGAGCCTCCCGGTCTTGGTCTTGGTCTCGGACCCTCCGATCTTGGTCTCGGACCCTCCGGTCTTGGCCTTGGTCTCGAACCCTCCGGTCTTGGTCTCGAGCCTCCCGGTCTGGGTCTCGAGCCTCTTGGTCTCGGACCCTTCGGTCTAGGTCTTGGTCTCGGACCCTCCGGTGTTGATAACAAGATTGCCGTGTATATTTCATATGCAAGTGTTGCTAATGTAACTTGATGTATGTCTGTCTAGTATATTTGTGTAAAGGCTATATTCCCCATGTCTGTGTAAAGACTACAGTATGTGCCTGTGTGTGTGTTTGTATACGGACTATGTGCCCCGTTATGTGTATGTCTTTGTCTATGTAACATATATGTATACAGATTATATGCCTGTGGGTTTATGTGTGTGGACTATAATACTATAATATGCCATAGTGTGTAGATGTATGTAGCTTATATGCTATGTGTGTATGTCAGGTGACCCCGTGTGTATGTGTCAGTATATGTGTGTCTGTGTGTGTCAGGTGCTCCTGCGGCTGCCCTAGTGACCCCGTGTGTATGTGTATATGTCTGTCTATGTGTCAGGTGCTCCTGCGGCTGCCCTAGTGACCCCGTGTGTGTGTGTATGTGTCAGTATATGTGTGTCTGTGTGTGTGTCAGGTGCTCCTGCGGCTGCCCTAGTGACGCCGTGTGACGTGGTGAAGACGAGGTTACAGGTCGTAGCAAGGAAAGGTCAGACAGCGTACACTGGTGGACTCATCGACTGTGCACGCAAGGTCTACGCTGAGGAAGGATTCAAAGCTTTCTGGAAGGGTGCTCCTGGTAGGCATATCTGACACTTGATGGTGTAAGCAGTCCTTGAACCTGACCCTTGATTGTGTAATTGGTGCATGAGCCCGACCTTTAATAGTGTAATCAGTGCATTAGCCTGACCCTTGGTTGTGTAAGCAGTGTATTATCCTGAAACTTGATATTTTAATCAGTGCATTAGCCTGAGCCTTGCTTAGTTAGTAAGCATTGCATTAGCCTAACCCTTGATTGTGTAATCATTGCATAAGTATGACCCTTGATAGTGTAATCAGTGCATTAGCCTGACCCTTGATAGTGTAAGCATTGCATTAACGTCACGACTGCATGTATAATTCTGTGTGTGTTTGTGTTCAGCTCGTGTCTTCCGGTCCTCCCCTCAGTTCGGTGTGACTTTGATGACGTACGAATTGTTTCAACGAATGCTGTACATTGATTTTGGTGGCAGGTAATTTGATGTTGAATTTTAGAACAAATTAAACAGTACAGTTGAGCACATCTTGATAGTTGACACCGAAGCAGTTGAACAAGCGCATGCATGCACACGCATGCATGCGTGTGCATGCATGCGTGTGCATGCATGCATGTGTTTGCATGCACACGCAGACAAACAGAGAGAAACAAACACTCAGCGACACTTCGTACAAGGTTGTTCAGCAGTTGTTGTTAACTTAATTGTCTATTTGACTGTAACTTGTCTTGTCATACTGTAGATACTGATGTCAAGCTTGATTGAAACCTCAGCTTCATGTTATATCTAACCTTTATTTATTGATAACGTTAGTAACACGACCTTGATGATCTACAGCTTAAGCATGGAGCAATGAGATTTGAGGTTGTATGAAAGTGTGTTGTAGGTGGTCTTGTATGACTTGACTCTTGCTCGTTATGACGTTCAATCATTTAACTAATTCTCGCTTTTTCTATTCCTCATTCAATCTCTTTTAGATGTACAAGTATGTACATCTACCATCATTCTCTCTCTTGCTTTGTTTGTTTACAGGATTTGTTTGTTGACTGTATTACAATGATCGGTGGAATTATTTTCCATGAGTATGTTTTCTTGTGTGTTTGTAGACGGCCGGAAGGATCGTTACTCAAGACTGCGGCTGAGGAGCTCTTACCGCCCAACCCGGACCACATCGGTGGATACCGTCTCGCTCTCGCCACGTTTCAGGGCATTGAGACAAAGTTTGGTCTCTGTTTACCCAAGTATAGCAACCCTTTCTCTGCCACTCCTGCAGCCGTCTCATAGTCTGATACACTGCTACCTTGTCCTTCTGATACCCCTGCTGTCACTACCATAGTTCTTGCTCTTACTACACAGCTGCATCTGCAGCCCATCTGCTACCCCTGTCCTGGCTGCTGCTACTCGGCTGCTGCTGTTACCCTGCTGACTCTGCCTCTGTTCTTGCTGCTGCTACCCAGCTGCTGCTTCTACTGCTACCCTGCTGCCACTACCCCTGCTTTTGCTGCAGCTACCTAGCAGCTGCTGCTACTCTTGTGTTCCTTCTGCTATAGCTATTATTGTCCTGCAGCAGCTGTTGCCTTGCTACTGCTCATGTGTAGCAACAGCAGCTACTACTGCTATCCTGCTACTGCTATCCTGCTACTGCTCATGTGTAGCAACAGCAGCTGCTACTGCTACTCATGCTACTGCTATCCTGCTACTCCTGTGTTCCTGTTACTCCTGTTACAAGCTACTGCTGCTGCTACCTCTAAGGGTAGCTGGTGCAGTTTCTGCTGCTCACTGAAACCAGTTGTTGATTACTTTTCACCGTTTGTCTGTCTGTCTCTGTCTGTCTGTCTCTGTCTGTCTGTCTGTCTGACTTTATGCATCTGTAAGTAATCCTGGAACTCTTTGTGTTGCTCATTGTGGTTTTATTTGGCAGAGAATGTTTTATTATATTTCTGCTCGAGTGAGAAACAGTAGCGTAATTTAATTTCCCTTTGTCTTCAGTCGGTCGGTTGAAATGTTTATTGTGTTTCCATTGAATGTTAGTTTGTAGAATCATGTGTATAAACCTGTGTAAAGAGTTTTTGTATTATTGCTGATTATTAGTATTACAATTTAATTTAATTTAATTTGATTAATTATGCATGATTTTTTTTCCTGTGATAGGTTAAGTGGCAGTTTAAAGTGAAACACCGTGTAGGAGTTTTGCCGAGTGTCTGAATGTGTTTGCTGTAATGAATTGGTGTTTTCCTTTGGATGATGTAACGCTGATGATTTGTGTACCGATTGTTAACTGGTGGCACCACCTGCTTGTTTAGGTATTAATAGGAAATCTGTTTCTAGTGTAAGCAAGAGATTGGCAAGTAGGTCGGTGTGTTGGTAGCTGTCATCATGCCTGTCTGCTTGTGGCACAGACTTCGTGGGATCATATTGATGTGGCTCTACTTCGTAGTCTCTGTGCAGCTGAGGTTGCTGCTGTAGTCGAGCATTGTGTGTAGAAACTGTGTTCACAAGGTAGTCGCATAATTTTATTTGTACGAACTGCTGTCATAATACGTCTGAATCCAGGTTATGTGAAATAGATGAGTGCTGTGGTAGTCAGTGAAATGTACCAGACCAATGTGATTAATGTAGTGATCAAAACTGTAGCTAATAATATAACTGTATTAGGTAATTAACATTTGTCATTTTAGACTTGATAGACAAATGATAGAAAAATATTTGTACGTCTTCTGTATGTTTGATATAAAAGTAAGACTTTAATTCTGATTGCTTACTACGCTGTCTATTGATGTTGTGAATACTTAACTAATAATTTCTTTTATGTCATTCTTTCTTTCATCAACGAAGGTTCTGTGATTTATGTATAAATTATCTCTAGTTCGAGATTGTTAACTACTGCCAGTACTGTCGTATTGTCAAAGCTGTGATCTAAGAACACTAATAACTAATGATGATGAAGATTTGAATGATGATGATGATGATGATGAGTAGAATGATGTTAATAAAGAGCACAGAATTCTAGTGATTTGTTTAACGTTTTACGGTGTGCACAAAATTGTTCCTGGTCAGTTAGCATGAAGCGGTGTAATGTAAGCTATATTGTAAAATGTACAAACTATGCAATCACAATGTACATTTATAAATATTGCATCGTTTAATTTGTTAATTTTTGTCCTGCATTTTTAGGCGTATTATAATTTTCTATTTAATTTTTTAACTGCTCACATGCAAGAAGCTGTATGCAAATTGAGTGCAATTAATTGCCAGTCGAAGTGGAAGCACTTGAATATTTTGTGCTGTAACAAATGATAGTTTCTGCTGATATCGTTTCTAGATAAACCGGAGCTCTTGTTAAGTCACTCTTGATTTGGAAAAGTAGTTACAATTCTGATCTCATAATACAAGTTGTATGATGATGAAGAATTGGTCTTGTACTTCGTGATGGTGTTGAATGTTGTCCAAATTGTGTGACATGCTAATGGGAATTGTACGTCTATTGATCATTGTCTGACTGCCAGCATTTCACTTCAATGCATGTCATTCATGGTCAACTGGACATGTTTGACTTTAGCCCTGAGTACTTTCAATTTGTATAAATTATTTGAGGAAATTTTATCGTTGTTTGATACATTGTAATTTATGCTAGAAATATTTTATATAATTTTGTCTGTAGTAATTGTTGGTAGTTATTTAACAGCTGAACTTCATTTTTATACACAATATATAAAGTCAGATATGGATTATAATAATAATAACCAGGCCAATTTGTATAGTGCCGTTACGTAACAAATCACTTCTAGGGCGCTTTACGTAGTTACAATTTATACAAATACTAGTTTATACGAAATACGGCCTACCGATATCCGGCACGACACGCAGGTCAGCTACACAGTAGGCTCGGTAACACATTTGCGTTTTTTACGAGATATAATTGTGAGGTAGCAGCTGTTATTTGCGAGATATAGCAGCTGTTGCAGCTATAGTAGATGTTAGCAGCTGTTATTTGTGAGATATGGTAGCTGTTATTTGTATGATATAATAAAGTTATTTCACACGTATCAGTTAAACCACTACTGTTGGTAGACATGGATTGTGTTAAAACCTACATCTCTGATACATTTCACTCATTGCTGATAATAATCTGTTCTAAGTACCGGTATAATCCTGGGCAAATTGTTAAAAAACCTGGGCAAATTGTTAACACTCCATTGCCTGTACGGGAAAGACCTTAGGTCCAACCACCCGTGCTCATCGGCCTTGTGCATGGTTGGTGGTTAAGTCAAGCGTAGCAAGACATATAACCATCGCCAGGACCTGTCTTCAGACAGAGCACTATCATCATCAAGTACCGGTAGCTCTCTAGTTTCAACAAAATACAATACATGTTGTCAAATTTGTCGTGAAATCAAATTAAACGTGTTCTATGAATTTTAAAACAATTATTTTTGATGTATTCTACATGTTAGCCCAGACTGAATCAGATTTGGCCGTGAGAGGGTCATTTGTCACTCGGGGTACAAGAGAATATTTAGAATACACTGAATATTATCTAAATATTTGTAGATATTCAGAAATATAGCTTAGTCAATTTTAATGTAATATGTTGTGTAAGATCGTAAAGACGGATGCAATGCGATGTGTGCGAGTAATTTTGTTCAATAATGTTGTATAATATATTTATGTTCAACGTTGCGGTAATTATATATTGTAAATTTTTTGAATCATTTCAGGTGTGATTTCTAGATGTTAATTTTTGTTTATTTCCTATGAGAAGCCTTATGCCTACTGTTGCCAATGTTGACTGTAGTGGTTTATAGTCTTTAGCTTTCACCACCTGACTGTGTATATAGTCCCACTGATTTTATCTGTTTCAATCGCGACATGTTTTAATGTATATATTTTCGTTGTGAAATCCTGTGAAGAATACTGTGAATTGTCAAAGTCTTTGACCTTTGAATATCTGACCAAGTGACGGACAGAATAGCAGCGGGACAGTCCGTCTCACATTTAAACGAGATTGAAGACGCCCACTCTGTAATCCTGTTTGACAATGCTAGAGTTGATCTACGTGGATTTAGTATGAACATTCAATGTGCATCACACAACTTTGAATTAAATAAAGTAAACAATTTAATAAATTGAACTTAAGTATCCGTATCTAAAATATTAAAGTAATAAGGTAGAATATCTTTAATTGCGGGGTTCAACCAACCCTCCCCCCCCTGAAACAAAACAATTTAGGACGTTTCTTTCAAAACGGTGGTTAAATTTGTTGTGAGTGTCGATATCCCCTCTTCCCCGAAATGAAAACTTTGTATAAAAAAAATTGTTAAATTTTGTTTGAAGGAAAGCAAAACCCTGTATGCTGGACTTTGAAGATGACAGATGATGACGTACGAGTATGGATAGTTGAAACGAGACTGGATATATAGCAGCTGTTATATGTATGATATAATACAGATATTGCATGCGTATCAGTTTAACCACTACTGTTTGCACAGACATATTGCATGCACCGTTCGTCTGTGCAGCTTCATATCTGCTACGTCCTTGTAACGTGCAAAAACTCATGTTATAAACAAAGTCTCTTTCTTTCTCTTTATTAATATTTACCTTGTGTGGTGGTGAGATAGAGTCTGCATAGATTTACCTATAAGAAGAAATGTTGTCAATTTACTGATGTAGAGAATAACAAGTTCTACACTAAGTCTAAAACTTGTTATTCTCTACATCAGTAAATTGACATTTCTTTATGATTAGAATAAGTCTTATTTTATTCATACAAATAGAATTTCAGATTTCTATCTAACGTTAAGCTATTGAACAGGCTCAGTACTTGGTAAATAAAGTAATTGAGCAAGTTAGTAAACTTAGCAAACAAAAGAGTTCATAAACAAAACAACCAAGTGAGCGAGTTAGTAAACAAAGCAACTGAGTGAGCGAGTTAGTAAACAAAGCAACTGAGTGAGCGAGTTAGTAAACAAAGCAACTGGGTGAGCGAGTTAGTAAACAAAGCAACTGGGTGAGCGAGTTAGTAAACAAAGCAAGCGAGTTAGTAAACAAAGCAACTGGGTGAGCGAGTTCATAAACAAAGCAATTGAGTGAGCGAGTTAGTAAACAAAGCAACTGAGTTAGTAAACAAAGCAACTGGGTGAGCGAGTTCGTAAACAAAGAAACTGGGCGAGCGAGTTCGTAAACAAAGCAAGTGGGCGAGCAAGTCGTTAAATATTGTAGCTATCTGGTAATCGTCATTTGTAAACAAAACTAATACTTTATGTTGCTAAATGATGTGTGATTGTGATAGTTGGAGATGCGTGTCACAGCGAACATAACACAGCAGCATGCTTTTAGTTGATTGATTGATAAGACAAGTCGTTTAGCATTAACAAAACACAACCCTGTGTATAATATAATAATAAATTACTACAAATAAAGATACTACTTTAAATACTCGAGCTCAAGAGTATATATTTCAATGTCAACGGTACATCGTACAATACAATGTGTTGCGTAGTTGCACATTTGAGAGTACATGGAAAGTGCAAGTGATGCACAAGTTAGAGTGCAAAGTTAGAGTGCGTGCATGATGCACAAGTGCAGCAAGGACTCGCACCTAGTGGTGCAGCGAATGTGATCGTGGAGAAAGAAGTGGGAGGCAGCTTGCTAACGGATCTATGTAGTTCCACTCGATTCAACGCGAGTAATAGAACTCACATACAAAGTGCAACTTCTTCTCTCAATTCCATAACATAATGTCCTTCTGAAAACCAAAGGGTGCCCAAGTTGTGTATGACTTCGAACAAAGTTGCACAAAAGTTGTGATTGGTTTTAACTATGGTGCACAAAAAAGTGTTCATATCTTGTAATACAGATGCATAAAGTTGTGTATTGCTTTGGAATTCAGCTGCACGTTTGCGAGTTGTGTATGGTTTGGAGCTAACTGCATACACCAATGTATTTATGTTGTTAATGGCTTAACTGCATAACCGAACTTGGTCAATCATGCCACAGACATGCAATATCAATGTCAACAATTCTTCATAACAAAACATCAAAGAACATATATTCAATGAACGAATGCGATGAACGATATGAACTTACTAAAAAGTTAAAACCGATTGTTGACGATGAGAAAGTCAGACGACAACATTACATACATCATTGAAACATCTGATACACAGCACTAATGTGTGTTTAGATGTGTAGCACTATCTATTTATGTGCTATGACATCAGTATCTTTTAGTATACATGTGTCTAACTGTGAAATAGGTCCTATATATTGACACGAGAGACATGATCAGATTCTATAAGTCCATAGATGAAATAGCATAAATGAGAGAGAACAGAAGCTGACAGTTCTAATTAGGTTATATTATTGTTCTTGGTAAAGCGTTGGCAAGACAGCGTCTACTTTCACCTACAATAGACCTAGCATTAGTTGAACCTGTCGGCCATACTCTGCAGTACAGTAAATCTAACAAATCCTTCTTATCTACATATGCATATTGTCTACTAGAAGCTACGGCAACATAACTACAACTTGATTAGCTACAACTCTACAACCCCCAAACAAGTAAACAAACATCATCATCATCAGTGCAACAAAGTCAAAGCACACATATAACCTGCAGATATTATCATTGCAAAACTTAGACGTACACAGATTTGTTCATTCCTCATTCTTTTCAATTAAACAAAACAAAACAATGTTAAATAAACACAAGTGCAATAGCGTAAAGTCGTGTTGTGTAGCTACATACAAACGTATGCATCAACTAGGCATGCATACGTTTCAATCATTCAGTGACATCTGTGCATGACGTGTCAGTGCAAGCGTGACACCAGTGCATGACACGTCAGTGCAAGCATGACATCTGTGCATGACGTGTCAGTGCAAGCGTGACACCAGTGCATGACACGTCAGTGCCAGCATGATATCTGTGCATGACGTGTCAGTGCAAGCGTGACACTAGCGCATGACTTGTCCGTGCCAGCGTGACACCAGTGAGTATGCGTGTCAGCTGTGAGGAACACCGCCACTGTCAACACTTGCTGTGCACCAGATCAAGCATCAACTACTAGCTGCAGAATCTTCTGCATGACCAAATCAGTCTATGCAATCACAATAATTTAAAAAATGCAATTATTTCGTAACAACATGCGCTAAATTGTAACTTAATTTAAAACAATTTACAATTTTAGTCTAAACCTCGACTCGTGATGCTAACAGTGATTAATAATGTAGCGAGCTAATCAGTGAACATATAAGCAGCTAAACTAGCAGCAGCAGTAGAGGCATGAGCATGCTAGTAGCAGCAAGCAATCTCTCCCTAGCATAGCAGCACAGCAGCACTCAATACATAAGCACTTGGGAGCTCAAACATTAGCATTGAGAGTAGAACACTTGTCAGTAGTGAGAGCACTCAATAGCTATACTCAGTGAGAGCACTCAATAGCTACGATCGTAACTATCAGTGAGAGCACTCAATAGCTATACTCAGTGAGAGCACTCAATAGCTACAATCAGTGAGAGCACTCAATAGCTATAGTCAGTGAGAGCACTCAGACGGTCAGTGGCATCTTAGCACTGAGCACTACTGTTCACAACCAACTACAAGCAACTTAAATACTAACAAATTCAACGAGCTGCGACATAAACAAGTAGAAATATATTGAGATGATTCCTGCCAACGTATACACCAACTATAGTCATTAACATATCGCACACATCGCAATCATTTACACGATAAACAACAGATTAAAATGTAACTGAATAATTTAGTCGAACATTAATAAGACGGTAACAATAGAAAGAAAGGAAAAGAGAGAGAGAAAGACAGAGAGAGAGCGAGTAAAAGTGCGAGCATACATCAACAAACTTTCATCTCCCTCTCTGTACTTTCCCACGACATGACACATTTCAAACGCTAAGAAGTCGCCCAAATACATGTTCTAATATACATATCACTACATCACTGCAACGAAAACCCGACATTGTTAAAACAAAAAAACTTTGGACAATTCTACTGAAATGCATTGAATCAAATTCTAAATAAAACGGAAAATTGCTTCGTACAGGTCTCTCGCAAGAAAACAAAAAGCCTAACGCATACAGCCGTGGCACGGTTGACCGACCCCTGAAGTACATCTCTAGTGACCCGTTAGTCGTACTGCACATGTGCGCGCATACAATACGCATACATGCACAGACATGCACACATGCATAAAGCATGCGAACATGCATACATACAGGCATGCAAACATGCATACATATAGGCATGCACAAATGCATACAGCATGCAAGCTTGCCAGAATACAGAAAGTGTATATGCATGTATTCAAGCAGCATACACATATGTACGCATACATGTATGCACTGTACACATCCATGCATACACGCATGCATACCACAGCGAAGAGAGATGTGTTGAGTGCATGAGCATAAGGAGAAGATTCATCACACACATACAGACACACACACACAGACGGACAGACAGAGAGAGAGAGACACACACACAGAGAGAGAGAGAGAGTACGAGTGTCAGGGTGTGCGGAGGAGATGAGAGAGACAAGCAGACGGCGCAGAGTTGCTAGTCCTTAGAAGAAGTGCTGTCCCCTGCGGATGAGTTTGCTGCTTTGTATTTAGAGCAGAGGTTCTTCACCAGGTACGTGGCGTTCCTGACGGACGCCTGAGGTCCGCTGATGATTACCTGCCGATCTGTGCTGCCTTCCTCCGCTTCAGCGATCTTCACATTCGCTCCAGATACCTGTCTGTAACCAATATACATCAACACATTACCAAACAGTGTACCTCAATACCACAGCATGCCTCAATACCACAGTGCAATATCACAGCAATACCTCAATGCCCAGTGGTGGGTAAATTACTTTCAAAAAGTAATTCAATTACTAATTACTAATTACATTCTCCATCTGTAATTAATTACAAATTA
>JAQFYQ010002643.1:0-11478 GCA_034694885.1 Buchholzia appendiculata
TATATTTTTTTATTTGGCATAATATATTGTAATCCCAACCCTAATCTCACACTTACAGTGACTCTGATATATTGTGACCCGAACTCTAAACCCCAGCCCCTACCGTGGCACTAATATTTGATAAGGGACAAGTTAGTGGACTGTTTATTGAGTGAAGTTTTCAACGCATTGCACATGGCCTGTAGTATTTAAGATCTGTAAACGAATGAAGAAAAAAAATGAAAAGGGGATTTAGAATTGGTTATAACTCTAAGTTGTGGAACTTTAGTTTAACTTGTAGCGAAGAGAAATAGTACCGGTCGTTATTGTGTAAAAAATTATTTATATTATTCTCATAAGCTGCTTATTATCTGGCTGAGAGTTTATTGACGTATACATTCTGAGAGCTTTGTTATCTAATTAGTTTTGTTTTGGTTACATATATTTTTAGCAAACAATACAGACGATATAGTATTTCCATTTTAATACAGTAAACAACTGCAGAATAGTCAGAGATGTCCGACTTCTTTGAAGATGAAGCCGAAGTAGCTTCATCCGAAGAAGAGGAAGAAGAAGAAGCTCGAGAAGAACAACACGGAATATTCTCTGACCAAGACGGTAGCGACGATGGAGAAGAGAGACGAAAAAAGAAAAAGCTAAAGGCAAAATCTGAGAAGAAAAAGAAACGTCGTGCTGTCGATAGTGATGACGAAGAAGGTATTAAAATTGTTATTTAAAATGACATGTTCTACTGTGGATTATCCCCAATTAGATTAGTCATATATTATGCACTTTGTAACATTTGTAAAACAAGTGAAGAATTTTCAATGGATTAATGATTCAATTGCATAGTTCTGATGCTAATTGACTAATGTTTATCAGATTTTTTTTTTTAAATTTTTGTCTTGTTTGAGCTATTAGTGATTTGGTAAGTTTAACCAAGAGAAAGCTGAGCTATTGTCCCGGGTAGCTCAATGTCTTGTGCTATGGGATTGTTCACATATTGCATAAAAGCCCAGAGGGGTAGTATGTATTTTGTTTTGTATTTTGTTTTGTATTTTGTTTTGTATTTTGTTTTGTTTTTCAGATGGAGAAGACCTGGACAGAGATCTGGAAGATTTGATTGATGATAATCCGATTGAAGAAGAAGGCGACGACGACGACGATGATTCTGATCGAGAAAGAGGAAGTGGTGATGAAGGTGGAGAAGGAGGGGGCGAGAAACGAAGGCATGACGACTCTGATGTGGAGGAAGATCTGGAAGATGAAGACTATGATTTGATTGAAGAAAATCTTGGCATCAAAGTTCAAAGGGTAATTAGTCTTACTGGTAGCACGTGTAATTATTTTAAAAATAAATAGAATTGTTCTGATGTGATTACAAATTTGTATAATATTGAAATGTACATTGAACTTACAAATGTGTGATCTATTAAATACTGACATTCCGTTATCATTTGTGGATATTAAACGAAGTGAATGTCTCGGTTTTCCTCCCTGTGGTTTGGGGAATATTGAGGATACGGCCACTGCGCAGGCCGGTAAAGTGCGTGTCCTAAGAGGTGATTAAGGGCGAGTTGTCTGATGAGAGTTGTAGCATGAGTGTATTCTACTGTTTTTTTTGGTTCTTTCGTGGTGATGGGTTAGCTTGTACTTGCTGCCAGTACAAAAACAAAGATCAGAATAACTTTCTCTGAGGAAGAGAAATCACCCGATTTCCTGTACGGGTTGGCATCAGCAAGGGCATGTGGCAGTAATAAATATTTCTATTGACTCTGCAGTGCGGTCGTCTGTGCTGCGAATTTGTCGTTTCTCACAGCGGAATTTAATCAGCCAGACGAGTTCTCATTGGGAAGGACTTGGAGTTATGAAATTTTTATGCAATGTTTGGATTTGTTCAAGTTGCATGGCTTTTGCTTTACAGTCTTCTACTCGTATTTTAAAGCTGGCAGTTTATTTTTCAGAGACTGTTCTTGATTTGTCATTGGGTTGTGTTAAATAAATCTGATTGAAGTTTTTGTTGCTGAATTTCATAAAATACATTAATTTAGTACATTAATTTAGTGAAGTTGTTTTTGGTAAAGGATTTAGTTGAGCTGCTGATTTTTCGTTGTTATAACATTCTACATGTTTTCACGCTGAGAATGTGTTATGGTTTGTGTGACAGCACAAGAGAAAGCGCATCATGAAGATGTCCGACGAAGAAGAAGAAGAAGATGAGCGAGGAGAGAACGAGAAGGACGTGATCCAGAAGGAGATCTTTGACGACGAAGACGACGAGGATATCAGTCGTTCACCGCCCAAGCCTGCGAGACAAAGCGAAGAACCGATCGAGAACGATTTCGGTTCTGGAGATGAATCAGGTGCGTTTCTTGAGAGGATTGTGTGAGTATATGCTGTTTTATTTCTTAACAACTTAAAATATAAAGTGATGCTTTTTTCATTTCCTTGCTTGTAAAGGTGTTATTGTTTCTACTTTATTTTTTTTTGTGAAATATATTTTTTTTCTTGCAAGATTTAAACAGTAAACATTGCAGTGTTGTCACCAATTGTCTTTGTATGTTGGAATGTAATCTTGATGGACTAGAATGTTCTTCAGTTAGCCTTGAATTAATAATTGTTCTATATATTCAGCCTCTAGGATTCTGTGTTATATTTGCTCTGTTTTAACGATCCCGTGCACAGCATGGGGCTAATATCATCCTTGTTATTTCATTCTCTGAAACCACAATCTGAACAGAACGATCATTTGTAGTTTAGCCTTCGCTATTGGCCTGTTGCTAGAGAAGGTGTAGTTTTAAGCTATCTCCTGGCTTGCAATTGTTAGTGTACTTGTTGTAGATCTCTATCTTTATTGTTTACTAATTACTGTTTTTGTATTCTTAGATGAGAATGATTTTATTGTGGATGACGACGGTAAGCCCATCAGTCAGGGAAGAAAGAAGAAGCACATTATTTTTCACGACGATGCGTGAGTAATATCACATATTTATTTCAGTCATTGTTGTTGGAAAACTGGTGGCAGTTTGATCTGTGAAATAATTGTATTTATTCAGTAATCTTATATTAGTTGAAAGTGCTATTGGAATGCGAAGGGAAGTGACATTGAATAAAGACTTTGAAGACTATACAGTATTTGAGTAAGTTCAGTTGTGAGATTTTCATAACTATGCTTGCACTGTAAACCTTATGCATAACATCTCTCATCTTACTAACTTTCCTTGATATCACTCCCTTGATTTCATTCTTTGATTATTCTCCTTTATTTTATTCTAATCACTTTCATTTGAATCACTAGGTTAATTTCGCTTACATTGGGAATCCCTTTCTTTATATCACTTCTGTCGTCTTATGTTAAATCTAGATAACAGGCTTAGATTAGAATTTGTGAATTATTTAATGTATTTAACAATAGACCTAATAAGCTAAATAGACCTGATAAGATCAATACTGCTATTAACACAAATGATTGAGTTATGTTTTTGCTGTGACAGTGCTCTGCAAGAAGCCCAGGAATTGTTTGGAGTTGACTTTGACTTTGATGACCTCGAGGGTTTGGGTGAAGAAGAGGAGGAGGAGGAAGAGCAGGATGATGATGTGAGTATCGACTATGCCCCCCCCTAGGTCTGATTTACAGTATGGACTCTTTCAGTAGACCTAGTGCTGCAATAATTCCATGTGTTTTGTGTTGTCAGTCTTGCCACTGCAGTAATACTCTGTGCAAGTGTGCAGTTTGGAAGAATTCAGCGTTATCATCGCATTTTTGTGCATATTTCAGGCTTTACTATTTTTTCGTAATGTTTCTGTTCGTAATGTAAAATATTTCTGATTGTTGAAAGCTAAGCTGTTAATTGTTAGCATGGTTTATGTGTTTCTTACACAAAGTTACTGCTGAATGTGTTACAATTGTGAAATGAGAGTGATTTCAATCATAGAATGTCAGAATCCCAGAAACAGATGTATGACATTGTATGTGTTACAGCAAATTGACTGTGATTTGTTTAAATTTCAATATGCATTCCTGTGAAAGATTTGAGTGTAAATGTTTTGATCTGGATTTTGATTGAAACTGTTAGTTCCTGCAAGATGATGTGGAAGAGGGTGAAGAGGCAGAGCCACGACCTCGACCTGCCAAGGCATCTCGCAAGGCCCAGAAACAGCGCAAGACGACCATATATGAAGTACGTCTATGTACTTAATATGCAGGTGTTTTTATAATTGTAGTACAGTACGCTAGTTCGTAATATCTAACTTTCATTATGATCAGTTTCATTTATCATTATCAGGAGAATTCTGTTACCAGATCTCTATTGCAAACAGTGAATTTGAATTGGTCGTTGAAACTAGAACGAGGTGATAGAGTTTTAATGATTAATAGAATTTAGACTACTGTGTTGAGCTGTGTAGATGCTAATGTTTGCAGTGACAGTTTATTGCTACTGCTTACATTGACACAGTTTATTGCTACTGCTTGCGGTGACACAGTTTATTGCTATTGCTTGCAGTGACACAGTTTATTGCTGCTGCTTACAGTGACGCAGTTTGTTGCTAATGCTTGCAGTGATACAGTTTATTGCTACTGCTTGCAGTGACACAATTTATTGCTAATACTTGCAATGACACAGTTTATTGCTAATACTTGCAATGACACAGTTTATTACTAATACTTGCAATGACACAGTTTATTGCTAATAGTTGCAATGACACAGTTTATTGCTAATACTTGCAGTGACACAGTCTAATTCTTGCAGTGACACAGTCTATTGTTAATTCTTTCAGTGACACAGTCTATTGCTAATTCTTTCAGTGATACAGTGTATTGCTAATACTTGCAGTGACACAGTCTATTGCTACTACGTGCAGGTGTTTGAGCCGAGTGACCTGGAGCGCAGTCACTTCACAGACTTTGATCAGGAGATCCGAATGGCCGACTTACCGGAGCGCTTCCAGCTGAGGGCGGTTCCAGTCTGTCCGGCGGAAGAGGGCGAACTAGAGGAGGAGGCGGAGTGGATCTACAAGTACTCGTTCAGTACCCCGCCAATGTCTAGGTTAGTAAATATGCAAGTACTCGTTCTGTACTCCGCCAATGTCTAGGTTAGTAAAAGTATTCATATACTCATTCAGTACCCCGCCAATGTGTAGGTTAGTAAGTATGCAGGCACTCATTCAGTACTCTGCCAATGTCTAGGTTAGTAAGTATGCAGGTACTCGTTCAGTACTCTGCCAATGTCTAGGTTAGTAAGTATGCAAGTACTCATTCAGTACTCTGCCTATGTCTAGGTTAGTAAGTATGCAGGTACTCGTTCAGTACCCCGCCAATGTCTAGGTTAGTAAGTATGCAGGTACTCATTCAGTACCCCGCCAATGTCTAAGTTAGTAAGTATACAAATACTCATTGAGAGCGCAAACAATTCATAGGTTGGTTCTTACAGAGTGATTATGAAATAGTACTAAATTCAGTAGCTATGAAGAGTTTACTGAGTGGATGTCACAGTACTTACTGTTCATTACTTTGACAATGGATAGACTAGTTTGTCAAGCAGGTTTACACAACCACTTTTTCAGTAGTGCTCCAGTGTAATGTTGAGTTTATGGAAATGTGTTAAAATCAATTCTTGCCAATTCAATTTTGCTGAAGAGAGATTAAAACCCATTTATGAATGAACAAATATTGAGCGGTAAAAATAAAATAGAACGTTTCTCTTTAGCGCAACATCATTTGTTGCAGTTAGTGTTTGTGAAATTAATTCGTTGTGTCGCATTTCAGCGCTCCACGTATTTGTTATCATGCGTTATATTTCAGGCAGGAGTACTACGAGTCTGAGCACGGCCGGCACGGCTCCAGCACCAGCAGTCACAAGGGTCCGGGCACCGTGCAGAAAATCCGCGAGGCGTTGAATCTGATGCGCAATCAGAAGTTTGAGGTTCCGTTCATCGCGTTCTATCGTAAGGAATACATCGAGCCGGAACTGAACATCGTCGACGTCTGGAAGATCTACAAGTGTGACGAGAAGGTCGGTATTATGCTCACGAGTTCAGTCTTCAGGATTAAACAAGTTCTGAATATGTTGATGTAAAATTGCAGATAATGAATTTGGTTTTTAGATTTCTGTGGTGTACTCAGTTAACTGTATGATGTTGCTTTTGAAGCATCTTTTCTTTTACACAGCTTCATCCATAACAATGGTTGAGACAACTTTAGGTTTTCCTTTACTTTAGTACATTGCATGGGAAACTGCCAGGGTTAATGTAGGGTTGGGGTTAGGGTTATAAGTCGGGTTTTGGTTGGAGTTTTTGTTAGGGTAGGGTCTATAGAACATTTCACCATCCTTAAATTCCAAATTTTCAAACATTTTTCTTTCATAAATTTTGTTGAACACGCTACCTGTTGATTTTTTCCCATTAGTGTACTAAAGTGAAGGAGAACCCAACCAACTTTCCTTAACCTGCTTTGCCACTATGTAGTTTTTTGTGTGTGTGTTAATGTCATGTTATTTCAATAGAATGATGTGACAGTGATCTGTTTCGTGTCTGTTTGCAGTGGATGCAGTTGCGCAGTAGAAAGCAGAACCTCGTTCATCTCTTTGAACAGATGCAACAGTATCAGTTTGAACTTGCTCAGAAACTCGATCCTGACAAGGCTCTTAGTTCAAGCTTTAGAACCCTTACTGATGAGGACGTTGAAAGGTTAGTTCAAGCTTTAGAACCCTTACTGATGAGGACGTTGAAAGGTTAGTTCAAGCTTTAGAACCATTACAGATGAGGACATTGAAAGGTTAGTTCAAGCTTCAGAACACTTACTGATGAGGACGTTGAAAGGTTAGTTCAAGCTTTAGAACCCTTACTGATGAGGACGAGGGAAGGTTAGTTCAAGCTTTAGAACCATTACTGGTGAGGGCAATGGAAGGTTAATTTAAGCTTTAGAATTTTTGCTGATGATGACGTTGAAAGAAAGGTTAGGGTGATGAGGCTCTTAATTCCAGTTGTCCCCTTAGTTATTAGGCAGTTGAAAAATTAGTTCAAGCTTTAGAACTATTACAGATGAGGACATCGAATGGTTAATCTGAATTACTTCAGTATGTTTATTTCATTAAGGCACAGTGTTGATAGTTGATTATATGTTATGTCTTAAAACTTCTGTTGAACTGTTAACTGGGATCACACACTGATAGTGGAATATGAAATCTGTTATTAATATGCTGCAGGTAAAAGTTTTCTTCAGTGCACATGTATAGTTATAGGTTCTTCATAACACAGTTCTCAGATAGTTGGTCTGTCAATTAGAAAAATCAGTTTTATACGTTAATTTTTATTCCACCAGTGAAATGATTTGGAAGTATTCGATCCACGCTACTACTGACAGTAGTTCATTTCCGATGTGTCATGCACATGATTGGTATTCAGCCTTCCGGTAGATTCATGACATCAGTCAGCCTCTCGATCCATGTTCATCTTCTGCTCTGTTTTACATGTATCCTAACAAAGCTTACGCTATTAGCAATTCAGCGCTTTGCACGATGTTCAGTTGATGTGACATGTGTGGTGCGTGTGTACTCTGTGCAATGTGTGCGTGCACTCTGTGCAATATGTGCGTGCACTCTGTGCAGGGCGAAGGCTGTTCAGACCATGGATGAGCTGCACGATGTCTACCAGCACTTCCAGCTCTACTACAGCGTCGATATTCCAAAGATGAAACTTGCGATGAAGCAAAAGAAGAAGAAGGAGCAGCTGGAAGCTAATGGAGGAGAGGAAGTGGAACAGGAGAAAGACGATGATGATACTTTGAAGCAGGCGACGAGGAAGAGTGGCTACACATTGTGTGTGGAGGCCGGACTGGGTGAGTGTGTGTGGGGCTGGGTGAGTGTGTGTGTGGCTGGGTGAGTGTGTGTGGGGCTGGGTGAGTGTGTGTGTGAGGCTGGGTGTGTGTGTGTGTGTGGGGCTGGGTGAGTGTGTGTGTGTGTGTGGCTGGGTGAGTGTGTGTGGGGCTGGGTCAGTGTGTGTGGGGCTGGGTCAGTGTGTGTGGGGCTGGGTGAGTGTGTGTGGTCGGTTGTTATTTATCTTGAATGTTTTCTTCCTCCACCTGGTTCTTCACTATGAAGTGCATGAACGTGCATGTCACGTGCATGAACGTTGATCATGGTATGTACAACGTTGGAGACGTCTAACCCTTCCTGACAAGGAAAGATTAACATATGATGACGATGATGACGATTATGATGATGATAACGAAGACAATGATGATGTACATATGATCTCTCAGACTTTCCCGAAATGATCACAGCTATGACTACCGTAGATCTTTTTTCTACCTTAGTTCTTTTTCAATCCACGAGGGGTGTGGCTTTGCTAGAAGCTTCAGAGATAATGATAAATCAGGTGGAGGTTGTAGGGGGAAAAGACAGGTGTGAACTTGTGATGGCTTATCGAAAAACAGATAAATTAATGAAATTAATGTTTAATTGAATGGTAAAAGATGGCCTATCGAAAAGGGCTTATCGGAGTTCTTGTAAGAATCTCGCAAATATGCTAGCATTCTAAAGATACTTAGATTTGAATATTAAGGTTCATATCTGAACTTTACAAATTCTATAATAAGAATCGTACAATTGACTACTTTAAATGAGTTATGCTGAAGCTATTTTGACTATCAACGTCTGGACAGATCATAGCCAGTATCTGTCTACGAATTACCTGTAACAAGTATCTGTCTACGAATTACCTGTAACAAGTATCTGTCTACGATTACCTGTGTTGTAACAAGTATCTGTCTACGATTACTTGTGTTGTAACAAGTATCTGTCTACGATTACCTGTGTTGTAACAAGTATCTGTCTACGATTACCTGTGTTGTAATAAGTATCTGTCTATGTTGTATGTTCAATGATTGCTGCTGCTGATGTAGTGATGATTGTATTCTGCCCTGTAGTTGAACTGGCACGTAAGTTTGGTCTGACGCCGGAGCAGTTTGGTGAGAATCTGCGGGACAACTATCAGAGACACGAAGTTGAACAAGATCAGAATGAGCCGTCCGTTCTTGCTGCAGACTTCTTCAACAAGTAATAGATTTTACATTCTCGACACTACTGTACTCGGTATTGTGTACTGAGTACAGTAGTGTCATGTTTATAGGTTTGCAGATGGATGAGTATGAACATGTGAATATGTGTATGAGTAGAACAATGAGTATAATAATATGATATATTTATTAATAATATAATGAGTATAATGATGATGATGATGATGATGATGATGATGATGATGATGATGATGATAGTGCTCTGTTCGAAGACAGGTTCTGGTGACAGGTTCTGGCAAAAATACCTTTAATTTATACTCTATGGTGTATTACATTATGTATGGTGTATGGTGTATTGCATTATGTATGGTGTATTGTATCATGTATGGTGTATTATATTGTGTATTGTGTTTGTTTCGTGTGCAGACAGTTTCAAACACCGACAGATGTGCTTGCCGGTGCACGACACGTTGTAGCGATGCAGTTAGCGCACGATCCTGTAACACATGCGTGCGTCAGACAGACCTTCTTTGAGAGAGCTAAGATCTCCGTTAAACCGACTAAGAAAGGAATCAAGGTTGAACTCTATGTTATCACATTCAAATTTTTAATCTTACAAAAACCATAGATCTGTTTGTCATGAATTAAAAATCTATTTTAACTATTAATAATTGGTTCTGAAGCTGTGTATTACAAGTTACTGTATGCATTGTTAGCTCTGAGTTAGTGAATGAAAGTGCGGCGTATAATTTAATCCATAGATTTAGTAGCTAATAATTACTAAGTACAGTTTGGGCCATGGATTTAGAAGTATAATTCACAGTTAAATGAGTGAACTACAATATATTGTACACTGTAGTAAAGTCTATGGATTGGTAAATACTATACACTGTTTAATCCATGTTCTAGTGAGTCTTTTGTACTGTTGCTGTATCATTGCAACTTATATAAATATATTTTGCACTTCTCTGCAGATGTTGCATTTGCTGGTTTTAATTTAAGTTATTTCAGCGTGAATTGTGTATAGTTTTATCTTCTACGTAAAAGCTGCTACAACAAGTGCTTTTGATGTGTTTTTGTTGTACCCAGGAAATAGACGAAGGTCACACGTGCTACGCTTTCAAGTATGTCAAGAACAAGCCGGTACAGGATTTTGCTGAAGATCAGTTCCTGAAGCTGACGCAGGCTGTCGACGATAACCTGCTCGTGTATGAGGTCCACATCGATGAGAAGGACAATCCAAGGTTCACCGACTACTTCGATGAGATCAAGTCTCTCTATCATCGGGTCAGTCGACCTTTTTCTTCCCTTGTTCTATCCTCCCTTCTCTATCCTCCCTAGTGTTATAAACTGTTCCTTCTGTGTTGATTATAAAATCAATGTATAGTGCTGTTAGTATATAAATTGTTTTAAGGTTTAAATCATCTTCATAACGATTTAATCATAATTTAATGATTTAATAAATGATTTAATTTTCATAATCATCTTCATAATGATAATTGATTGATTTCTTGATGGGACCAATATTAGTACAGTACACGTTCTGGCACAGTGTGGAAGCATGAATTGTGCATGTAATGTTGTCGTGTTATGTAATATGAATGCTGTATGTAATGAATGTTGTCACATTATATATCTTGAATGATGAATGTAAATTTTGCCATGTGACGTAGCATGAATTGTGTGAGTAATGTTGTGTCATGTTTGCGCAGGATGAATTCAGTAATCTCGTCCAGGAATGGAACACTGAGAGGAGTGCCGCTTTAGAGAAAGCTCTCATGCAGATCTTGTTCCCTCAGCTCATTAAAGAAGTCAAAGCAAAACTAATGGAGGAAGCCAAGGAATCCATTCTACGAGTACGACAGTAATCACTTTGCTTGAACACTGCTCATCAGTGCCTACTGTGTTCTAATTTGTATATGATAACTGTATCGTTGATTGTACTGTATAAACACTTTTAAACGATTTAAATTAGTGTTGTTTGTTAGCTGCATATTTACTGTATATGTGGTAAGAGCAAAGGCACGAGTAGAAAGACTTGGATTGATATGAAGAAATCGAGACTGAGTACTTATGTATGTAGCATTTCCTTTGCTGCGCCGCTACGTGCCGTGACAATCGGAGGCTCAGGACTGAGTTCTGAAGTTGTATTTGATCTTGATCTGTGGGGAGAGAATAATTCCATTGTTGGAGAAAGATAACGTTTCCTTTCAGGAAAAACTGGCGTAAAATGTCGATGATGAGGCTTTGGTATTCACAGTGTTCTATTTTGTGTATTTATTGTAGTTTATTATATTTATCTCTGCTAGGCGACTCTTCTATGTGCTTGATGACCAGATCGCTCATTGGTAGCGTGCTCGACTCGTAACCCAGAGGTTGCAGGTTCGAATCCGCGCCGGGAGTGTTGTAACAAACTTGGGCAAGTTGTTCACGTCCCATTGCCTGTACGGGAAGGACCTTTGGCCACCCATCCGTGCTCATCT
>JAQFYQ010002644.1:0-11474 GCA_034694885.1 Buchholzia appendiculata
CAAACAACACATAAACCCTGCACGCATTAACAAACAACACATAAACCCTGCACGCATTAACAAACAACACATAAACCCTGCACGCATTAACAAACAACACATAAACCACTGCGCGCATTAACAAACAACACATAAACCACTGCGCGCATTAACAAGTTTTACAGCAACACATAAACCACTGCGCGCATTAACAAGTTTTACAGCAACACGTAAACCACTGCGCGCATTAACAAACAACAACACATAAACTATCGTAATTACACACACACAGAAATATGACATTGCAGATTATCCAGCTACACTACAGAACACAATCCTAAGCAAAAGCGCATGTACAGAGCTCAAGCTATATAGTACCAGAGCAATTTGAGCAAGAAATTATTATAGATAGAATACTTTACAAACGCTACTAATCTACAATTGGGAAATGATTTTAAATGCCCTTAAGGATACTAGTCAAATAACGAACACAACAAATTAACTGCACAACTTACAAAGTATTAATAGAGAATATAGTGTAAACAATATGACATGCAGTAATTACAACAATTCTTGTACTGATGAGATGAAGAGTATTCAAGTAAAACTTTCTAAAAAGAAAATATCATAAAACTATTTGAAATGGAAAACTGGAATAAAACTGGAATATATGAGATAGCGATAGATCAGTCTTCAATACTCCAGTATACTAATTAATACACTAACTGCATTCTAAGAAATGCTACTTACTAAAATGTCCCTCAAAATTGATGTTGCTTACTTCCAGTAGCAAATTATGATAACCAGCAGTAGTCAGTGGCCAGAGAATCATACATATCACAAATACCTGCATCTTAAGTACCAGTAAAGTAATCATCACCATATAAGTAAAGAATACTAGAGACCATAGAATAAACCAAACAAATAAACCAAACAAGTCACAAATCAAAATTCAATGGCAAAAATTCAACTCCGAAGCATCTGCTTCAAACCTAACATTCAACAGCAAAAGTACAGAAAAGTACAAAAGCCAACTGCAAAATGAAACAGTGCAACAAAAAGCAAAATGAGCATCATCCTTAAGTGAGCAGAACTAACCAAATATGTGCAAGTGTGGCCTGTGGCAGACCAGACTTCATGAACAAACTCTTTATCTCCGTCCCGCTCACAAATCCATCCTGGTCAGTGTCCGCACGTGCGAACATGTTGTCGTATCGAGCCTTATCTTCCGCGTTGACAACCCATTTCGCTCGCTCGTTATGCTCGCTTCGTGCCTGAAATACGACACTTCAGTATTATTCAGACTTTACATTTACACTTCGCATGAGTGTAATTTAATTAATTAACAAAAATTATATATAAATATTCAAAAGACATAATACATTATTCACGAAGTCTTTCTGGTTCATTTTATCATAAGTTGTAAATCATTTCACTTTCTGTAAAAGAAACAGAGTTAAAATTCACTACAAACAAGCATGCTCGAGAATGCCCAGCATTGCTCAACAACTCTTACGGCTTGTGACACCAAAAAATATGATATTGCGACTTAAATCTTGCCCTTCCAAGTGGAAGGGCAAAGAGGTAAAGACAGGGGCATAAAGACTTGGAGAGAGTGTGTGAGATCGGATAAGAAGAAATTAAAATCGTGCACTGAGGATGCATATGATCGTGACTTATGGAGAGAAAAAAGAGAGAAAATTTCCAACGTAGGAGACCTCTAACCCTCCCTGACAAAGAAAAACTGACATAACATGTCGATGCTGAAATAATTTGCAGCTCGAATTACTTCCAATATCAATATCCCTCCTCGCCTCATCGAGTCTGACAATCAACTACTTTGAGTGTGGGTTTAGTCATTAGGTTAGCTCAGCAGCAGTTCGGTCCTCTGCGCTTGATTAAATTATCAAATAACAGATACAAGAGCACCTAGGTCAGAACACAACCGCACTCTCTCGAGACAACAAAAAACATAACTTGTCAGAAAACACCATTAGAACAGGATTGCGCAAGTACGCTCGCAAGATAAAAATAGAGAGAGAGTGAGAGATAGAGAGGCAAAAAGAAGAAAGAAAGAGAGAAGGGCAGAGCGAGTGAGAAACAGAGAAGAGGGAGAGAAAGAACAAAAGGAAAAAAGAAAAAGGAAATATAGAATGAGAGATGTCATGAGCACTACCAGTCCAGCGGCTGCAGACGGAGAGGAAGAAGCTGCAGTGATGCCGGACAGTGAACCGGATCTTGCCACTGGTCTGTTGGTGGAAAAGTTTGATCCAGATGAACAGCGTCGTCGCAGAGTGCGTTTACCGGGTGGAACTATTTCCGTTGGCAGCATGTCCGGTACGGGAACCTTCTCCAGTGCTTTGTAGACAAGGTGCATTGCCTGATCAATTCAATACAATCACATAGTCTTGGAGCAAAGATAACATAGTAAATAAAATAGGCAGCTCCATAAATTACAGCTGAAAATGTCTGAAAGTAAACAACGACCAATCCGCATGTTTCAAGTCTGATGGGCTGTTTCCAACTTCTTTCCTTAAGTTACGCATCCTGTTTACTATATTATCTTTGCACAGGAAACAATCAATCACTTAGGCTTTTTACAATTCTACCACATCATCATCATCACCCGCTTATAATCCAATATTCGATTTTGCAAGAGATGTCTGTTCTGAGCACAGGTACAGACTTGAATAATGTCCCTGATGAATTATGATGGCTACAATTTCTGACCGCATGCCCTTGCTGACGCCAACTCGTACTGGGAATGAGTGTTTCCCCTTCCTCATAGAGTTATTCTGATCTATGATTCAGTGACGTAGTGGCAAGCACAGGCTAACCCTACCACAATGATAGAACCAAAGCGCAGATGATAGCAGTTCACACTCACGCTACAGCTCTGAACAGAAAACTTACGACATGCACTTTACCGGGCTGTGCGGTGGCAGCATTCTCAATACTCCCCTATCTACATCTCAGGAATTAAACTCACCCAGTTTCTTTCAGCCTTAATAAGTTAAAGACCTTTCACATGCACAACCTGTCTAGGCCCAATACATCGTCCTGCCTAAACTGAACACCTAGCAGTCAGACATCCACCCCAGCTCAACTTGCTTGATAATAATAGATCCATCAAGAAGAAACATACAACAAATAAGAATCAAACTAAGAATGCAACTAAATACAAATGAGACAATAAGAGAACAGATCAAAGAGAACATTATTTACAAGTTACTAGCTCTCATTAAATTATCAAGGTAATTTTCACGTTAAATGTTGTTCTGCAGTTGTCAAACAAGTCAGTCCTTTACTGACGCCAACCCACACAGGGAATGGGGTGATTTCTCTTCCTCAAAGAGTAACTTCGCTTATCATATGTACACTACCATTTGGAAATAAAGCTAGCTAAACTGACTAGGCTTTGCTTTAAAAAAAACAGCTAATAGAAATAGCCTAGAGCACGAATTTAGAGCATCGAGGCATAGACGTACAACAGCGAATTCCTCCTGGTCAAGCGAGCCGTCGTTGTCCATATCGCTAAGGTTCCAGATCTGACCCAGCACCTCATTGGCCAGTTTGGAATTGAGCAAGACCTACAAAGAAACACAAGGAGAATGCTATATATATGAACAATGTAGTAACCTGTAACAGACCACTCGCAACTAAAATTAAATGCACTAGCTTTACTACTGGTTCAAAGATTAACAAAGCCACCATTCAGACTAGTTCACTGCGTACAGTAGCTTGATTTAGTCGTCTATAAATCCTGTGTAGTTGAAACAAATGTCAAGTAAGCATGTCGAGTATTTACATCGTGATCATAGAAGTTTACATTGTTTATTGCAAGTCTCATGACTTGGAACTTCAGATATAATTCCCTCAAATGCCTTTAGATGAATAGATGGCACCAGAATATGCCCTCAAACACAGCACTCCCCGTTCATTAGTTAATCAGTAACACATCGACTAGCTAATATCTACCACATAGTGTAGAGCCGGTGTACTGAACAATTACCACATAATACATAGCCGGTATATTGCACATTATCGCTTAGAAGTAAAAACCAGTACTGCTACAATAGCAGCACAGAAAATAAAGTAATTTTAAATCCAAACTGTGTTCCAACTGATACGCCACGGAGCCAAGCGCTCTCACGAAGAGGCAGAGGCGGATAAATACTTAAAATATTGAGAACAGAGGCGTTAAGAGCTAGGACCATTATATTTAAACGTAGATGAGCCTCGAAGGACACAGACCGGCTTTAAACCCTGGTGGCAAAGTTAAAATAAATCTTGACAGTAAATCAAGATGGTGACTAGAACATGACAAATAAATCAAACCCAAACAAACCAATAATCGTCAACAACTTTTCCATAAATCCCATTTTCACTCGTTGGATTCAAATCGATTACAACATTTCTGTTCAAAAATCCACAACTAATATAAAAAAGTGAATATCAATAACCATTGAACCACACAGCCACAGCAGACCATTCAACTTCTTAGCAATCAAGCATATTCACCGATTTTACTTTACTGCCGGGAAGCAATCCATTGGCCGGACCCAGTCCGTTGAAAATCTTATCGTACTTGGCTTTCTCTGCAGGCTACACACAGAAAATCACAACATACAAACAACATAAATAACTGCTACATACACATGTATATCCCATCATACAGTTAAACAAACAAACAGATTCTTCCTTGCTATAAATTAGTTTTGTATTATCACATAACACTTATTGTTTCTCTTGCGTGGTGGGAAAAAAGAGAATACTGCCACTGCACAGCCCATTAAAGTGCACCGTATAAAAGGTGACTAAGGGATAAAAGTCTAATCAGAGATGTAGCACGTGTGTAGACTGTTACCATCAGCTCTTTGGTTCTTTCATGATGACGAGGTTAGTCTATGCTTAAAACCTAGAGCTACCAAATCAAAGAGTAGAATAACTTCCTTTAAGAAAGAGAAATCACTCATTCGAGGTTCGGGTTGGCGTCAGCAAGGGCACGTGGTCGTAAAATACACTCATAATGAGCACTCAGGGACATTAGGTATAAACATTCAAGCTAAGAAATAACTGACGTACAATGATGATGATGATAAATGATATTAATGATAACAAACTGGTTAGGAGATGCAGGGCGGTGACTCGTTTATTTCACAAAGCACATGCTGATTATAGATCAGAAAGAGATATTTCTTATTTCACATAAAGTAGTGATAAACCAGTTCACCTAGGAATAATTACAAAAAAATAGAAATTATACACGATTACATCTGTAAATTCTAAATATACAGTGTAATGTTGAACACTTGGATGAAAAGTCAAACTATAAATACTAACAGCGATCGCCCACTCAGCTGAAGAGTTAGCAGCTACAGCAGTCTCACTGCCACCCTACAATAACAACCAACCATACAACCAACCATACAACTAATCATACAACCAGCCATACAACCACTCACAACCAATTATACAGCCAACCATACAACCAATAACACAACCAGCCATGCAACCAACCATACAATCATCCATGCAACCAACCATACAACCATCCATACAACCAACTATACAACCATACAACCAACCATAGAACTAACTATACAACTAACAACAACCATCCATACAACCAACCATACAACTAACCATACAAACACCCATACAACCAACCTTACAACCACCCATACAACCAACCATACAACTAACTATACAACTAAACTATACAACAAACCATACAACTAACTATACAACCCTCCATACAACCAACCATACAACCAACCATGCTACCAATCATACAATCAGCCATACAATAAAAATCATCCAACCAACCATACAACCAATCATACAACCAACCATACAACCAAACATACAAACACCCATAAAACCAACCATATAACCAATCAAACAATCAGCCATAAAATCAAATCATGCAGCCAATCAAAAAGTAATGACACAACAAATAAGGCAACCAAGGCAACCATACAAATATACAACCGTTAAACACACAATCAACCATGCAATCAAACAACCAGTCACACAACCAGCTATGCAAGCATAAAAGTATATAAGCAATCCACAATAGATGCAACAATACATTGAATACACCCAATCAATCACACAACAATTATTTAACTAAACATAGAATCAACCTTATAGCAACAGACACCTTTTCTTTTTAACATGACATGGATTAATTTCAATAATCTAATATCATTAAAAGAAAGAATCTCTCAAATCATTATCATAAACACATGTCGACTTCTGAGAGTTGCCATTTCCTTCATGTCACAACTTTTGTTAATCTTATGATATCCCCTGCCTTGGCCTTTCTCTGGTTCTTTTACCAGACATCCTTCTAGCAATGACAAATGTGCTTCGCCGAAGGACCATCTCAACACCAATCCTGTGCATTCCAGGTTCCACTTTCGAATCCACAATGCAACTTCTCAACAATAAATTCTCAAACTAGTCACCTTATTAAATAAAAAAAATTATCAAATTCTCTAATTACATTGGAGTATCAAATATATATGGATTAAGTCATCGTCATCATCATTATAACCTGTTTATAGTTTATGTTATCTAATATACATCAAACATTAATTTTTTTTTATAGAAATCCTTTAACAAAGGATTTTTATTATTCAAATGGAAGTTTGATTTTTATTAATCAAAGGAAGAATATTATTCAGATAAATACTAGAACATACATTTTATCTGCAACTAGTTAAAAATCAAACGTATTATTTTTATACTACATAGTTCAATTGCCTAAAAGTATAAACTTTATGATCAAAATTACATTCTAATTTCGCCACATATTTTACAATAAGCACTTTGAACTTGCAGTGTTTACCATGTTTGGCAGAGGAGCCGGTTGGAAGATGTTTGCCATATTCGCTTCCTTGCCGTTCTGCACGAGGGCGATGAGCTTGAGCGCCACAAAGAAACCCTGCTTGTCCAGATAGCCACGGCGCTGAGGATCCGACAGATCCCAAATCTTACAATACAAAAACAGCAGAAAATTCTACCATTTCACTGTTAATACAAACCAACCAGATAATCATATGCTTTACATTATCATCATCAACCGTTCATAGACTACTATTCGCTTTCGCAAGATGTCCAAACTGAGCACAGGTAGAGAGACCTAAATAATGTCCCTTAGGGTTCATTATGGCTGGGTTTTTATGATGCATGTCCTTACTGACCCCAACCCCTTATCGGAAATGGGGTGATTTCCCTTCCTCAAAGAAAGTCGTCTCTTACGACATGCACTTAACCGATTTTGACCCACCACAGAGGTTCTATTGGACAGCAAGTAGTTGGAAATAAACTATAAACTCCAGTTAGTATTTAACTAGTACCTACCAGAAACGATAAAATTGAACCAAATAAACTGTTTGTATTGTATTAATCTGGCTTGCTCGATTAATAAAATGTACACGCAACTGAAGAAAAAATTAATCAAATGATACAATGAACACATCTATTCGACTTAGATATCTACATGCTACATTTATTCTTGAACAATGCATCGTCTCTGGATAGACTCTATGAATACAGTACATCGTTTAGTTCCTCGCGACTTGTATTCATGACATACGACTGACATATTGCAGTGGGGCCAACAAGTATACGATGGCATGGAGCTCAACCAATCAGATCATGCAAATTCTTAGCTTCAATGGAACTAATAATGTGATGTATATTTTGCCTGACCAACCTGAAGGTACTTCTTCAGCTCTAGAATACTTTGTTCAAACCAATCATGACAAATACAAGAGCGAAGTATGCAACTTGTTTAACACGTATTAGATACCTGTGAAAGAACAGACTGCTTTAACCCGGACTGCTTGAGGAAAGCAGCAGCCTGTGCCGCACGTATCGTACCATTACCGCGAGTATCGGCCTAAAATCATTCAACAATTTTTTTTCAAATCTCAAGAAGAAGTGCATGATAAACTCGGTAAAAAACATACAATTTAAAAATCATCAGAAACTCGCTACAAACCCGGCAAAGAATAAACAGATAATAAATACTTTATGGAACGCAGAACGTTGCAGTGGTAGGCAGCTACTTTCCTACTGCTGTCTGCCAACTCCTGTCTGCCTATTTTGCTGCCTGCCTACTGACTGTGCCTACAGCTGTATGCCTACTGCTGTCTGCCTATTGATGTGTGCCTATATTGCTGTTTGCTACTGCTGTCTGCCTACATTGCTGTCTGCCTAAAGCTACATGCCTACTGCTGTCTGCCTACTTCTGTCTGCCTACTGCTGTCTGTCTACTGCTGCCTGCCTACTGCTGTCAGCTTACTGCTGTCCACCTACTGCTCACAGCCTACTGCCGTCTGTCTACTGCTGCCTGCCTACTGCTGTCTGCTTACTGCTGTCCACCTACTGCTGACAGCCTACTGCCTACTGCTGTCTGAACTGCTGCCAGCCTACTGCTGCCAGCCTACTGCTGTCTGCCTCCAATGCTGTCTGCCTATTACCACTTCGACAAAATGATCCCACCACACTCAAACCTGCAACAGTCGCTGCTGCGTAAAATGGATAGAAGTGCACAATATTTATTAAAAATAAGAGTTAATTTCTACACTTGCAATTTCAAACACTTATAAATATCTACTAAAAAATTTAAATTAGCTATTCCAGCTTTCTATAGATAATGCATTTAGTGTTAAAACATGTAATGATGATGATGATAGTGCTCTGTCAAAAGACAGGTCCTGGCGATGGTTATTTGACTTACGTATTACTACGCACAACTTACCCACCGACCGACTAGGCCAGATGAGCACGGGTGGGTGGCCAAAGATCCTTCCCGTACATGTAATAAAACATATAATAAGCTAATAAAAAATATGAAAAATATATAGCCTACTTGCCATTGCAGGATAGCCAAGATACTAAACAAATTCTGATCTCTCAACCCAATTCCAATGTATACGGTACTGAAACTATCGATACATTATTCAATACATTATAAACTGTACAATTAATTAAATTAATTAAGTGCATTTAATCAGGAGTAATAGCCTTTCTTACCTGTCGAAAGAAAGCTTCATATGTAAATGCATGCGGACCAACAACCTGAAAAGCAAAGAAGAGGATAAAAATATTGCATATCAAATTCCATTCTTAATGAGCTGTCACGGCAATGTAAATGTTAAATTCAGAAAATCTCCCACCGAAAAATTATGAAAATTTAGTTGGAAATTGATAATGCTACAAAATCAAATATTCTACAATTATCATAACAGAATATATTTAAATAAATATGTATCTGTACAACACTAAAGAAAAAATTACACATTAGGCTTAGTTTTATTAATTATATGCATTTGCCAACCATAGAGTGTATCTAAGTTTCAGCTTGATGTTCATAAACTCCTATTCGGATAAGCCTGCTCTCTTTCTGCATATTTATGTATTTAGTCCCACAAAGGCGCGGAGTTGTGCACCGTAAAGTTCAAACTGATTTCTTATTGGATGCCTCGATGCTCTACGATATGTCTGACGAAGAAGTCCTCATGGAAACAAATGTCATAACTTAATTGAAAGACTACTTATGCATGAAATCCAGTGGATATTATACAGCAACCATGTGGCTATTATAACCTACGCGTCAAAAATGTGTCGTAGTGAATACATAGCAGACTGTAAGACCTCCATTGTCATGGGAGGGCTTGTGCTTCCGGTCTCATGGGGAATCAGAAAGTTTCTGGACACTGGATTAACTGCCTTCTTCAGTGTTAAACTTTAATCTGAACCCAATACCTAATATTTCCTACCTGAACGCTTTAGATTTCATCATTGGTCTGGTTAATAATATTCATCTTATATTTGAACTTTGTCATAAATTATTAACTTGCATTAAGCATGCATGTTATTTTTAACAACAATGCCCAATAATTTCTGTGGCGAGCATTCTAGGAAACATATTAAGGAATATGTAACCTGTTCTAGTAGTGAACTGTGAGATAACGTTTATTTTTTACATCATCATCGAACTTCCACAGCCACCAGGGCCACTAGAGTTCATCCAAAAAATTGCGAATTTTTTCAAATGTACCACTTTTCCCCTTCCCGTTCATCAAAATCCATAAATCTAGGCACGGTCAAAGATTGATTATCGACATCAAAGGCTTAGAAGCTTGCAATCATAAAATTTAATAAATTTGTTTCTGCAACAGACTTGTTGGCATTGGGAATTTAGTACTAGAACTGTGTCTAATCTGTTAATATTCCAATATTCATGACTTGCTATGGTACTGGTCAGTACTGATCTGACTAAATCTTAACAATATCAATTACAGTACAATCTTACTCTTAAAAATGTACAAGCATTCCTGCTTGCGTTCATGAATCTAAGTTAGTTACGGTAACTATGTCAATTTTTAGGCACATCAGACAATGACTAAATGGTTCTATGAGTTTTAAACTGGGGAACATGGGGCTGATATTTTGTAAAGATTGGGAACGACCATAGTAACGCCGGTAAACCTAGACTTTAGTACACTACATGGGAAACTGTCAGGAGTAACGTAGGATTAGGGTCGGGAGTTAGGGTTACAAGTCAGGATTTGGTTGGGGTTAGGGTTGGACTTGTAGAACATTTTGAACCCTACCTGTTCATTTTTTCCCATTAATAAACTAGTGAAGGAGAAGTAGTAGATGTAGAAGTGAAGGAGAACCGTAACGACATTATTTAACGGCCGACTGATGTTTTTGTTGTTTGATTCAGATGCATGAAGTAGGGGAGAGGGCTAGGGAGCTTTTAGTCTTATGAACTGGGGGTGGGGGCTTAGGTTTCTCTCTCTTGTCCCCCTTGACCTAGTGTAGAACACGTTAGTCAAGTTGTCAATACATTCAGCACCACATTCACTGGAAACGCTAATTGACAAGACAATTAATGAATTAAAAAGATAATTGATGATAATTAATTTAATTTTCCGGTGAATGCGGTGCTGAATGTGGTGCTGAATATGATGACAACTTGACGAACGTGTGTAGAACTGCCACTAGCAATATGGTTGGACCCGCAAAAATGTCTGCATTTCAGACATAGAAAATGTTCGCCCTTCTGCAATCTGCATTTTAGATTCACCCGGTTTAATCTGGTCTTGTCCGCACGTTATAATCAATGTTTTATTTATGCAGTCATCATTGCTGAAAATTAGGCGTCTCGCACGCAAAACATATGATTTAGGAATATTCTATTTTTTCTATATGAATGTTGGCACAGAGACAGTGCCTAACCGTGAAGTGCCTGAACCTATAGACTTCATTATTTATCCCCGGGGGCGAATCTAAAACGCGAAATACGAATGTGTGAAATCGGTCATACCAATCACCGCAACGGACCGCAACGGACTTTAGAATCACCGCAACGGACCCTAGAATCACCGCAATGGACTTTAGAATCACCGCAACGGACCCTAGAATCACCGCAACGGACTTTAGAATCACCGCAACGGACCCTAGAATCA
>JAQFYQ010002645.1:0-11474 GCA_034694885.1 Buchholzia appendiculata
AAGTAAAAATTAACACTTTGGGATGTTAAGAAGCTATTCCAATCAAAAAATCAAACTTGGCAAATTTTCTGAAGTAGTGAACAGTTGCCCCCTGACTATTCCGACTATCCCTTGACATTATTCGTAAGTGGAAACACTGCAATGCAATCGTGATTTTGGTACCGTAGTGATTAATAGGTACTATTTAATTGATTTAATATATTTAATGAGGTTTAATTTAATTTGTTTGTTTGTTTGTAATCCTGTTTTCTATTCCTAACTCTAATCCTGACTAATCCTAACACTAAATCTGACTGTAATCCTGACTAATCCTAACACTAAATTTGATTCTAATCCTGACTAATCCTAACACTAAATCTGGTTATCCTCCCTAGATGTACTGAGTCTGCTGACTAATCTAATCAAGTCTAACACCAATCCTGACTAGCTCAATACGGCACTGACTAATCCTAATTTTAATCCTTATTTCCAACTCCCAGTTGAATCGTGAGTATCCGCCAAAAATGCAGAATGCATTTTAAGCGAATTTTCTAACGCGCAGAATGTATTTTAGGCGGATTTGCCTATTGTAATAGTTTTATCGACGGGTGTATTTTATATACCGGTATATATATACTTCGATTAGCCGGAAGTCGTATCTCAGTCTTAGATAACTGGTGGATTGAATACGCTGGGTCTTGTATTCCCATTATGTAGCACAACGAAGTGTCATGACGAACTGTTTTGACACTTGCCGGAAAATCGTTTTTTGTCTCGCTGTTGTTTTATTGTTGGCAGAACCTAATTTTATTTCTTGACTGATTTTAAAATATTGGGCACCGGCATAATTGTGTTTCACTTTCAAGTTCATTTCTGGTTGAACCGGAAGGTTCAAAGCGAAATTTGGTTCGCAAGTATTGTAATGGAAAGAATTTCTCTTAGTTTCAGTAAAGATTTTCTACAAGTTATTGATCAAAGATTGGGATAAGTAAGGAGGCATTTAGGATTATTAAATCCTTCCTATTGACCTTGATCACTGGGACATAACTCTTTTTTATTCTAGATTTGATGAAGATCCGTCACAGCCGAGCTCTTATATGTTAGATCTTGCCAGTTAGTGTATTCTATTTTCCCCCACTTCCCCACCCCTTTCCCTAGACTTATAAGTTCTGTGAATCAAACAAACTTGTATAGTATTATCATGAAGCTTTTGTTTGTTTCAGACTGTTATTTTGGCTGTACAGCTTACAATCAAGTATACTTTGAACCATGTCCAATGCTGTGGAAAAGCTGCGAGCTGCTTGCTTGAAGAGAGGCGTCAACGGGATTCGCATGATAGGAAGGTTTGTTCTATTCTGTTGTGTAGAAATGTACTCTTTTATATTATTATGACATTATTTTTATTTCATCAGTCATAACTTTTACAGGGAATATTTAGGATATGATGGAAGTTATAATATTTTGACACATTTTATTATAATGAACATGACATGTACATTATAGGCCTAATGCTTTTATTTGTATCGTGTCGTAATTTACATTGTGAGAATACAGAATTTGTGGAGTTAATCTTTTGAAATCTATTGCATAGCATTAATATTATTTGTGTTATGAACTACTGATTATTAAACGTATTACACCGGCGCTGTCGGTGCACAACATGAACAAATGGCTGCAAGTTCAAATCTGCTCCGGGTGTTGTTTGTTGTCTGGTTGCAAGTTTGGGCAAGTTGTTCATCTTGCCGCATCTTTTATCAAACTGTACTTATTAGTCGGTAGTCGCTATTAAAGGTTAGGAAGTGAGCTGAAGTATTTACCTGGAACACTGGCCCCAGTTTGGTGATCCTTGAACGATGTCAGGCTGTGGAGAGAGATCAGTACTTGGTTGCTTTCTATCTACAAAATGTCAAATGCTTTCGAGATATAAATTAATCATTGATTTTATATAAGCCAAAATATGTTATAATTACAACCAGTTTTGTACTACCGGGTATGTGATTTTATGACGACTGACTTTGTAAGATTTTGTAATTGCATGCTATTGAGCATGGGTGGTGATGTGGTTCACTACAAGTAGAGCTAAATGTGAGGTTACAATATAGACATGCCAATTTAGGATCTGATGAATCAAATGTGAATGGACAAAATGCGTATAAAAATTAAAATGGACATAATAACAACTTTTTGCAATTGATGTTATGTTGATTATTATTACTCTACAAAGGTTTTTGAATGAACGTTTCACACATGTAGATGATTACACTACCACTCGCTTGAAGATTATTTAACTTTGAATCCGATTGTTTTTGTCTTGGCACAGAACGTTTAAGACGTATGACGACAACGGAAGTAAGATGTTGGATAAGGAAGAGCTGAAGAACGGCCTGACGGACTACGGCATCACGATGAGTAAACCGGAGCTGGATGAGCTTTTCCAGATGCTGGACAAGGACAACAGCGGAGGAATTAACTTTGACGAGTTTCTCATAGCCTTGAGAGTAAGTATGTAGCTGTTTCTCATTGCCTTGAGAGTAGGTATACAGCTGTTTGTCATTGCCTTGAGAGTAAGTATACAGCTGTTTCTCATTGCCTTGAGAGTAGGTATGTAGCTGTTTCTCATAGCCTTGAGAGTAAGTATGTAGCTGTTTCTCATTGCCTTGAGAGTAGGTATACAGCTGTTTCTCATTGCCTTGAGAGTAAGTATGTAGCTGTTTGTCATAGCCTTGAGAGTAAGTACATAGCTGTGTATCATTGCGCTTAGAGTACGTGTATAGCTTGTTGTGTAGTCTATTGAATTGTTGCTTGGCACATTATGTTTATGAAGCATTATTTGCCACGTCGTTTGGGGCGAGCGGGGGGGGGATCTGGTAGATTGTACTGCTGGTCAGATTTGCTTTGTATGTCATAGTGATTTGTGACATGTGCTCTTGTGTCTTCATCTCCTGGATTTAGACGTAGATTTTCTGTAGTGCTTTAGCTGTTGTTTAACATATATTTATAAGGTATTTGTGGCAAAGATTTGTACTATGCTTTAGAGATGTTTCAATTGTAGGTTTTTCAATGGCCAGTATTGTTTGTCATAATCTGAATTTGTTCTATAGTTTGACACATTATCGCGACTAACTGCAACATGCGACTTGTATTCCACTGTTGATGTGACAGTATTTTAGCGTTTTCAGATATTCCAAAAAGAAATTGTTGCGTTTAGCCGCCGATGTCCAAGAGCCGGTTGGATCTTGTTGATAAAGCGTTTGTCAAGATGGACGTTACCGGGGATGGTGTGATAACGATCGCTGATCTGAAGAAGAACTACGATGTGAGTCAGCATCCAAAGTTCAAGTCCGGCGAGTGGACGGCCGACAGAGTTCTCAAGGAATTCCTCGACAATTTCCAGGCCGGAAACGATGATGAAACGGTATGCAGTTAATATTGGTGATAGGTTAATCAGTTTAATGCATATTCTCCAACTGGTGATGAATTGAAGGTCTTCTACCTTTTGCGTGGGGATTACGTCAGTTTTGTATTATGTAGTCTTGCTGGAGCAAAATATCTAATGGACAAAAGTTGTGTGAGGAAGGTCTACGTTACGAGCATTGTGTAATGAATAAATAAATAAAATAATTTTATTTATTTATTTATTTTATTCTAACAGGCATAATGTATTGCAACTATAAGCACAGTAGCGTAATTTTGAACCATTCATGCAGTGAGCTCTGTGATTGTCAACATTTTCTCATTTAAACTCAAAATCTTGGCATCATTAATTTGCACAGCTTATTATTTCCGAGTTCAACGGTATTTTCAAATACAGTATCATCAGTAGATGATTTGTGTCTATTATGACGCAGCAGCAGGAGTTTGATATCAAAAGAATTTCCATTCATGAGATTGATTTCAGAAAAAATTCCATGAGTTTGATAACAGCGAAATTGCCAATACTATACAGTGATTGAGTGAAGGAACTTGTTGCAATAATTATTGGTGTGAAATAAAGGCAGGCCAGACGATAAGACAATATTAATATTTGTCGCAATATTCTGTGTTGCAGGGATATCATTCATCTGACTTGTCTGTAGTAATGGTTGTTTCATGTCTTTCCAGCTGTTGTCATTGTCATGCAATATCATGTGTTCAATGTCAGCATGATGATGATGATGATGATGATGATAGTGCTCTGTCCGAAGACAGGCCCTGGCGATGGGTATTTGTCTTATGTATTACTACACATAGCTTCACCACCGATCCCCTAGGCCAGATGAGCACGATGTCAGCATATCTATTTAATTATTCTGATTTGTCATAATTCAATAGCAACTCTTTTCGCAATTGAATTATGACTTGCAAATTGATTGGCTACGCGAGTATGTTTGTATCTGTCGCTATGGTAACCCTCAATGAGCGAAGAAGTTGATTGGTTGTTGAAGGTTACCAAGGAAGAATGGTTGAACTACTACGCCGGAGTGAGTGCTTCGATCGATGAAGACGTCTACTTTGACTACATGATGCGTCAGGCTTGGCGCTTCTAAACACCTCCTGCCAGCAAGTTCTTCTAGCTGCCATCACTTTGCCGATTGTGGACGATTTTTTGCTGTGAATTTTTGCTGTTAACTTTTCTAGCTGGTCGTAATTGTCGAGTCCTAACTGGTCGCTATTATGTAGACGTTCAATCTTCGGTCTCTTGCTCTAAGTTTGCGTGTTTGTGTCTGCTCCTTTCTGTCTCTGTCTCTTCTCTATCTGTGTCTCTCTGTATGTTAGTATCTATCATAGTGAAGAGTGGTTTGTATTTGATATTAGAGCTTTCTATGTGTTAGTGTATTGATTCCTATTTGATGCATTACTGTTGTCATAGTACCTCTGTGCTATTTCTTTGAGCCAAACGTTTCAATAGAGTCTCATAAAGGGAATTTATATAGTTTGAATCTGTTAGTTTGTATGCATTGTTTTATTTTAATTCCTTCATTCTCTTCATGCAGTGGTATAAAAATATTTATTTGTCGAAAAAAGATTTAAATTTTATTTAAATATAAACATTTGTTTAAGTGAAGCTTTAATAAACATGATCAGTTTGTTTTAATCAGTCTTTTAACTATAGTTAAACGGCATGTGTACTAATATAAAATTAATAATAATGTTTGTTCATGGACAAAATTGTTCTCAGCACTGCTATATTGAATACCATTTCAATAATTAAACATTCTACATTGTTTCAAAAGTACTTCGGTTAGATTTTGACGTCACATTTGTAATACTCTTATAACCAGTAGACTCATTGGACTGCAAGCGAAAGCTTCAGTGAGGCTCTCTGAATCGTATGCAGAGTACTGGACAGATTGAATTCTCTGAGAGGATCAAGTTTGCAGCGTTGCCCTGTTACATTAGGTTTTATTTACATCGTCTGTGAAACGAGGTTGCTGTTTACAATAATTATAGAGTCATTGATCCAGGTGTTTACAGTATTAAGCGTTTGGTGACTATTAGTTTTTATATTTTGATATTACCACAGCATAATACAATTTGCCATGTGCAGCAAGTTCTAAGCATGTAATAACTTGTGTAAACTTTCTGATTGTAAATTCTACAATGCTAATGTTGTGATGAGGACTGCTTTGAATGGGGTTGAACTTTCGTTATTGGTCTATTCGTAATTGCTATCTTTTCTAATATTTCTCTGAATGTTTTGTTTTCTGATTATAATTCCTGTTGCAAGAATGACTGTGCTGTCTTCCTGACAACACAGTTATTGTGTCATTATGCAGGATTCCAACAATGCACTTAATGTTCAGGGGACGACCAAAAACGATAGGATTAGAAAGTCTAAATTGTTCTCGGTTCTCCAAAAGCATCCAAATGTATTTTTGCTTGTCATGGGTCACAGATAGGGACAACCATGCATTCTGTCTGAAAGTTGGGGGACGGAAACCCATTCCGATCAGTCGGTCATTGTCACCATGACGTCATAAGATGATTCTGTTATATTCCGATATTTAATACTATTTGTGATCAAGTATATTTGTGTATATTTAATTATTGTTGTTGTTTTTTTGCCAATTAGTCGCATGTGTTTTTGCTTTATATTTTATAAATATTTTTTTTGTATTTGATTTATGAAACAATTTTTATTTCAATATTTGCACTTTAGTGTGTGTAATAGTTTTGTATTATGGCTGCTCCATTTCAAGATGAATTGTTTTAATGATGGGCATTAAATAATTATAATGGAATATAATAATTCATGGCTTTCTATTTATAAAATGGCCTATTATCTTTTGTGCACAAGTAAATAAGCATGTTGATCCTTGTTGATCATGTTGATATAGGAGGATCATCCATAAATGCATTCTATTATATACCTAAAAATCAAGAGACTAAAACTCTATGAACCTACTTAAGATACGAATTGCAAATGACAATTTTAATTGTGATTATGTAGTACACCTGCATCGCCTAGTTTTGCAAAGGGAGATATCTGATTGGTTGTGATATGCAATATTGGATCTACATTGTACATGAAATAATCATCTAGTCATCTTTCATCTAAGCACACATTCCAAACATTGTACTATTTTGTGCTGATATTTACTGCTCGGTGTTTTGTCAAAATTTGATGTAGACCAATTTACAATATATTTGCTCTGTGTGTTGTGATGAAGATCAGCTATGCGAACAAACTCTGTTGTATCTAATGCACCTTGTTCTCAGGCTCAAGTGCCAAAGTATTGATGAATTTCATACCTGTATCAGTTAAAATAGTCATGCATGCAAGGTTAGTGTTAAAGACCTTGAACAAAAGAAAATGTGCAGTATTGAAGTTTACATTATCTTCTTTTATCTTGTCATCTTTTCCATGTCTCTGTGTACAGGATGAATTCTATGTAGATGCTTTCAGAGTGTTTTAATACTTTTATCTACCATAGAGAGCAATTGTTTACAATTCGCTTTCCTGTTTATACTAGTCAAAACAATAATAAATGTTAATTGTAATGTCAATGTATTGTCAATAAAGATATTGACAGATCTCTGTAGGTGTAAGTTTTATCATTTTTCCTGCTCAATATAAAAATTCCTTATTTACCTCTATCCTCTGCTGTGGCATAGGAGTAAAACACACGCAGCTCGATTGTAACAGTACCCTTATGTAAAATGTTCGGAGCATCTTAGCTTAGGAGTGAAATTTCTATATGTATATTGTTTGTACCAGAATTATGCTAAAGTTTGTACGGTGTACCGGTGCATTACTATACGTATGGCATCGTATGCCTAAAAATGTCTAGCACTGTATTGCACTAAAAGTAGCCTAGACTAAGAACACAGTTATGAGCAGCTCTTTTACTGTGCTAAATCCATAATGGCAGTGTGTAGCACCGTGGTCCCTCATGTGGTTGTTGGTCAACCCGAACTTGCTGCGTCTCGATGTGGAGCAAGTCAATTCTAACCCAGCATTTGGTGACGTCTAACCTATATTGACAAAAGCCTAGACATAGATGAACTATGATGACAAGTAGGAATTTGCTGTGTTTTTTGTGTAGTGACAGTTAAAGCCTGTAATTGTTTGTTAATTGTTGAGCTAATAATTATTTGTGTGTGAATCTATGTATTTCATCATCGCTTCTAATCTTTATTTCTTACTAGTCTGTGATTCTGACGAATGCAAGATCTTATTTGTCTCGTTTAATTCAATCATGAATCTTTGTAGTAAATACTGTTTGCAGTGATCTTGTGTGTTTGCTCATTATATTTTGCAGATTTCTGGTTAACGTAATCAATGCAATGAACGTTCATTATGCAATGAAGTATTTATAACTTCTAAGTCGAACGGGTGATGGTGACAATAAAGTTGAATACAGTCACAAATATAAAATCAAAACTGTACTAGTCAATAAGGTCTATCATACAAACTTGGGTCAGAAACAGCTGCACAGCCATTAGCCTGACACCCTTAGCTTACTTCCTCTGCATAAGTTCTTTGTATGCAGCCAGTCAGTAAAATAATATTTTAAGGTAAATATTGCTGAGTTAGTATGTCTACATTATACATGTACATTATACTGTATATGTGTACAGTATATGCATCTATAACACAGTTAACACTATTACAAAGTTATTATAATGAGACTAAATTTCATGTTCTACATAAGGCAATAACAAAACAAACGTCAGATGATAATATAACACAATCAATAACATATTTAGTAACTAGAAAAAAGTGCAAAACCTATACTTTAAAATGTCTACTATCTAAAAGACGCTAGCAACTGTTCTATAAAGGCAGTAGACAAGCAAAACTAGATTAACTTGTGCTGACAATGGTAATCCATACGATCTCTTAGCATGCCCGTACGCAGGGTCCAGGTAGCCCTTGAGGAACAACAGACGGCCGATGAAGAACAAGATGGCAACTATCGGTATGATCTTCATCTGTGTCTCGGTGATCCACGTCGCGGTGATCAGTTGTAGGACTAGACTCATTAGAAACTGTTCGACAGTGTTCTGCAGAACTCGACAGTAAACCTCCACACGGTCCTTGTCCACATTCGACAGTGGATCAGCCTGGGCAGTGGCGAACCTCACGTTCCCTATGTGACCAAACAGCGCGAACAGAAATCCCACGGAAAAGATGTTGCACTGCAGTGTGAAGGCAATCCTATCGGACACATGAGGCATTGCGGGCAGAGTGCAGGGAAACCAGTAGTATGCTGCGTAGGAGAATATTGCTGATGCAGTTGTCATGATGATGACGGCACGCCTGATGAGTGCTTGTCTCTTGGCACGCTCCTCCTTGGCCTCAGTCTCGGAGGCCATGTTGGCTGTTAATGAGTCGTCTGAAGCACACATAACAAAGTAACTCAGTGATCACTTTGATCAGTGGTCAAAGTAACTGATTGATCACTTTGATCAGTGATCAAAGTAACAGATTGATCACTTTGATCAGTGATCAAAGTAACTGATTGATCACTTTGATCAGTGATCAAAGTAATTGATTGATCACTTTGATCAGTGATCAAAGTAACTGATTGATCACTTTGATCAGTGATCAAAGTAACTGATTGATCACTTTGATCAGTCATCAATGTAACTGATTGATCACTTCGATCAGTCATCAAAGTAACTGATTGATCACTTCGATCAGTCATCAAAGTAACTGATTGATCACTTTATGCGGATAGACTGCAATGCTCATAGCGTTCACTCGAACTATCGAGGTTCACTCGATAGGTTTCATTTATCAAAGGAAGGCTTCATCATCATCCATATTTTACGTCAGTTTTCCTTGGCATGAAGGGTATAGACGCTCTAACAATGGACATTTTGTTTCTTTCAAGATTATGTGCATCCTCAGCAGTCAGTTTCAATTTTGTCCATCTCTTCAGGTTAATCAAAGTTCATAACAACCATCAAATTCCCATTACAAATCAGCCATCAATTTCTCACTTGTTGCACAATGTATAGAGCACACTTGTTGCGCAAAAATATGTTTTAATCAAAATCAATACTAAAATTGTCGCTTTTTAATTTGTCCAACAATTCACTATAAATGATCCGGATCGAATGTTAGATCTAAATGTCTACATAACTTACCACATTTGTATTTGTTCCTGGCCTCATCGGGCAACTTGTCCAAGGTCAATGATTTGTTCTCGAATGACCTCGATGATCACAATACTGAGTGAATCAGCAGATTTATTCAGTAGGCCTAATTATTGTTTTCATTCTCATTTCGATTCTCAGATTTTATTAGTTTGCTAATTTTCCTCTCGGAGGAGGGGAAGTGGGCCATCGTTTCCCCGAGGTTTGAAAATGGGGGAAAATAGTCCGTTCAATAGAAGCTCTAGGCCTCTGAATCCCCTGAACTAATCAGATCTTTGTTCAACAAAGCTTAACAATGTCACGCTCTATAATAGTAGCCATTCCACGTAGCAGAGTGCACTGTATATAGGGTGAGATTTGCCGGGGTGGTGGTGGGGGGGGGTTTGACCCCCCTGGCTGGTGTGATGAACCCCCCCACCCACCTCGGACGAAGGTACTCAGAGGGTCAGTCCAAATTTTCGCCATACCCCCGCTCGTCAGAAAATGTTTGGACCGTCGGCACCCCCCTGCTCGTAATATAATTTTTTGACCGTCGTCATCCCCCTGCTCGTCAGATAGTCCGACCCCCACCCACCTATTTTTGGACAAATCCCACACTTGTAATATTATTATATATGAATATAACAGTGTATTTCTGTTGATATAATTATATTATGCTCTGTGTATAAGTTGATTATTGCTTTGTGTTGATGCTAGTTAGCAAAAATATATACTACCGCTACCCGTAAGAATTACCTCATTAAATTACCTCGTTTACAATCCGTTAGCACTTCATCGACTGAAGCGGTCGAACTGAAATCAAACAACTTGACTAATTAGACGTATAATGTGGGATATAGCAAAGACCAAGAGTGGGACCGCTACAGAATTAAAATCTGAATAAACCTGAGTAACTGTGTTTAAATAGAGAGGAAAGTGATTTCAAACTGATTTGTGAGGAATATTGTAGATTGAGATAAGTTGTCGAAAATATGGGTGACGATACTGATGAGTGACTTCATAGGAAATTTTTTTTTGTTGAAAATGTTGTTGAAATCTGGTACAGATTTCTAAACCAGTTAAACGTTAACGCTAATCTAAAAACGTTTCAATACGTACTCGATTCAATAGCAGATACGGCAACTATAGTCAACTAAAAGCAAACATACGAAACGCTGCAATGACAAAACCATCAGCCGTATTGCCCCTGTAAGTCTAAACAGAATAGGGACTATGAAAGTGCAAGCTAGCGCTAGTATTTTGGACCTTGCTCAGGTTCTGCTGGCACTGTATAGTTATACAATAAGCTGCTTTTGTGCATGTTAAGTAGACTTTAACGGCTGCAGCAGGGGGACTGTAGGTCACGGTTATCGACCCTAGCTCGCTGCAGCTGGTTGTGAACTTGTGAGTGCAGCAAGGTTGCATTTGTCGGGGGTGGGGAGGAGTCGGACTCCCTGCTTGACCCCACCTTATTAAAAAATGTACTAGCTGGTTAGGATCGAGCTGCACTACAACTGACGATTAATTGTGCACACTCCTTTATTCTGTGGTAGAATAGTGAGCATTAATGGTTTATTACAAAAATTTGTCAAACTCAAAGCTAACAAACAATCAAGTAGGGCCTACATTCAAAAAGTCAGACAGTTTGTATATCATATTAGCGAATTTGTTTATTGACGCTTTTTTCCTCTGCACGATTTCTTATTGTTGACAAGGTCAGCCAAATAGTCACCCAATAATCAATGTTGACAAGGTCATTCAAATAGTCAGCCAATAATTACTGCAATAATTACTAAGGTCAGCCAAATGGTCAGCCAACTATTATTGTTGACACCAGATGCGAGTCTCTCAGTATAATAGACCGTTTTGGGATAATAATTTATAGTATAAATATCTAGCTGATTAAACGCCCGTGAGTGGCAGAAAATCGT
>JAQFYQ010002646.1:0-11474 GCA_034694885.1 Buchholzia appendiculata
AAATGAGAAAGGGAAAGAAAGAAAGAGAAATCTAAAGAGAGTGGGAGAGAGATAGAAAAGCGATAGAGACGGAACCTGGTACAATGGGAAATATTGATGGAAAGCATAGATATTTACAGGCATACAGTACCAGAGAGACAGAGAAAGAGATAGACAGACAAACAGATTTTACAGACAGATAGACAGACATATACAAGGAACAGACGTAGAAAAGAAGGAGAGTTATTTAAGAGAATTCCAAGCACAGTAGGACACATGAAGTAGTTGGTGTGAAAATACATTGACTCAATTATTGACTTCAAACAAAGCCGACATTGATTTTTTCACTTTATGGCGTAGCTGATGCAGCGATGCTTAAAGCATTTTTTGATTCAAAACAATTATAGCAAGTAAAAATGACATTAGTTTAAAATCAAATAGCATTATTTTTATATTCAGGCAAGGCAGTATGCAACGATACCCATTTAGTCAACTACTCAGCTATGGTCAGGTAGATAATAACGACGGGCATAATTTTATTATAATATATTATATTGTACATCATTATTTTTATGCAAAATTTAATTAATGATTTTTCATTGATCCTTATAAAAATGTCGGAGAGTTGAGATTTTTTTATGTTTCCTGTCAAATCGTGGGCTCACGCCTTAAGGATTAGTCAATTTATATGCTTTCAGTTTGTGCTGCACCAAAACATTAATCTCGTGGTTTGTCCTTTAATTAAATATTTAATTTACAGTTATGATTCGAGACTGGTTAGAAGAAACGATGTATAATTAAACAGTGGCGTCTAATTCTTTGGTGGCGAGATAGATCAGCTTGTGAAGTTCACGTCCTAATAATCGATCATATTTTTGTTATGGATACGTTCCATGGTACGTATTGTGTTACGGTATGTAACACGTCTTCTCATCGTCTGTTCTGTCACGCAATCTCATCTTCTTCGCTTCTTCGTTTTAATGTCCTCGTAATGGCTGCAGCATTTAGCGCTATAAGCTGTCGGACACTTCCGACTTTGATGTTTTCTCTTTAGAAGAAAAAGTATTTATTGCTGCTAAGTAAATCGTGAATAGTTCCATAATTTTTACTTGATCGCATTAATGGATTAATCTAAAAGTTTTATTCAACGTGGGCCCATCGACACTGTTTAGGTGTGTGTGTGGTTCGCAGCGTAAACGAAAAATATTAGTGAAAAAATAAATTCATCGTTCATTTCATTTTATACCTTGGGCGTTTCAGATTTCAACCTATGAAATCCTATTATGTTAAATTGCTTCGCGCGTGAATTTAACTAGCAGCGTTTTGAATCGGTCGAGTTTGCGCTGACATGTTAAAATTTACAACCACAAATTATCAATTCATTCGATGTTTATATGCATTGTGTAACAATGCCTATGATATATAGCGTTTAGGTGAGCTTATGACCGTGTGACACCCATTATTATCCAAGATCAGTGAGGTCTCTGTTTTGACTAGATGGCACAAATTTGGCATTCGTCTTCCTGTCTGTCTGTCTGCTTGTCTGTTTCCCTGTTCGTGGTTGTTAGTGTTGCGATTATTGACGAATGCATCGACGTATTGGCGTTGAGCCTGCATAAGTTAGGGATAGGAATCATAGGATCATGAGTTTTACTCGTAATTTCAATTAGTTAATGGCTATTAATAAACCGCCGATGATAAGTACCTGAAGTTTTCAATTATACCATTTAAAATTGTGTTTTAACTTCCCGAAAAAAGTTAGGCAACTGATTGAACGATACGCGATATATTAGAGCCATTTTACAGAACATATCTAATTTTATGACATTCTCGAGGCGGATATGTGCGGTCCCCCGTTGATAGAATTAATATAAACTTACTAATTTAGACATTCCAAAATTAAAATGTATCTATTTTTAAAACTATGGACCAAATCGATCATATCATACATTGAATTTTTTCTATTATCGTAGGCAGTATAATAATTTAGAAATTCGCTTTATAAACGACTCTAGAATTTAGTTAAAGGGCTTTGATAACATTAACAGATCTACAGTGTAAAATAGTTCCATTAGTTTCTGATGATTTTAAAATGTATTTGTTTTGCTTCACGACATGACTCTAACCATCAAGAAACATAGCTACATTAAAGAGCAGAAATGAACCACATAAACAAAATAAACAATTGCTTATATTTATTTAATTAAAGTTTCTCTACTAGCTGTACACGCCTCACCTTGACATTTTAATTATGGCTGTTGTTGAAGTTGACATTGAATCAAAATTCCGTTTTAAGATGGTTTCGGTTCCTTCCTGTAAGAATTCATTGCAATAAGCCCATCTTCTATCAACGCATTAATTCATGCACCATTTCAACAAATCTCACGCCCAATCAATGAGGGGTTTAACGCACTTCTCGATGCTTCTTCTCAATTACTGTCAATTAGATAGGAAGCGATGACTTATACAATTATTATAATGTATATCAACGCTTATTTGCACAAATCGTTTTGTGAAGCTCGTATTTGACAAACATCAACTTGTCGTGGATCGTGTCACACAAAGAGAGCGAGCGACGACCGAGCTGCTAGAAGTCTGCAATGTCATCGTCGTCGTCGTCTTCATTTGTTGTCGTTATCGTCGACCGTTTAGACACGGTTCATTATTGCTGTAAAACTCCTCTCGTCAAAACCTTATAAATATGTTAGAGGTAAGGAGTGAAGAGATTTGTCTACTCAGAAGTTGGTGCTTCGTTCTGGCAAATGTTAAGTGGTTTCTTGTTGAAGAGTCTCTGCTGTCACGTGGTCGTGGGGCGACATGAAGCTGTTTCGTAACTCTCTCAGTCACTGCATAATGTAGTGATTGATTTCTCTGGGGGGCAGATTATGATTAGTCTGCTGCTTTCGGTAGATCCTTGACTTCCAGTTTAATGATCTGTCTGCATCTTTTGATCTTATGTGATCATTTTGAAATTAATCATATTTCCATACGATTATTTTCCTTCAACTCATCCAGCATGGCAACTAATGGCCGACCTCTCAGCGTCATAGCATTCGGTCCTTCTCAGCCATCCTGCTCCAAGCTGCATATTTACCTTGTTAAGTTCTTCTTCAAGACAATGCCCTCCAAATTTATCTCTCTGATATTAGCCAACACTTTTTCATGCACGTAAGAATTAGTTTCATCAATCAAATATTATATTAGATACAACCTTCAAAGGCCAGCCTTATAGTTTCCACGTATACCTTACTATTGTTGGGGAGCGATCTTTACTCTTGTGTCTCCTAAGCAAAAAACATTTAGAGGGATAGAGGAGTAAGGATTTACTACACCATTTAAGTGGTGGTATCGCCCAGTTAATCCCGACACTCCGGTGTCAACACCGGTGATACACCGGCTCAATATTCACCAACTATCCCGCTCGAGATCACGCCAGGGTTGTTGATAATTTTTACCCACCCTCCCCCCATTCTGCTCATGAAACACACTTTTAAGCAACTTCATTTAGAAAGGTTCGTCTGAAAAGTCGACATACCACAGAAAATTTCACACCTGATCTGACGATGATCTACAGGTATACCATGACCAGATGGCATGTGGGCTGTGTTCCGATAATTGAGTAGGAGAAGTATGGGAAAGAGCTATATATATCAATCTTATTTGAGGAACATAGGAACTAAGTCTGGCAAGTATTTCTCATTGCCATTGCAACCGATTTGCTTTCAGTTTCATGATGCTAATATCACTTAAATGATGAATCGTGACAGAGACACCTAAATATGTAAAAGTCCTGGACCCATTTGCAAACAAAATTGTTGACGGAAATGTCGTTACAACTAATCCGAATCTTGTACATAAGTTCTTATGCGAATCGAATACTACCTCTTCATGCGAGTCTAACATTTTTGCCGATTTTCTGCAGATAAACTTGAGGTATAAGGTCACCATCATTCATCATGATTTTGCACCAATGGTTATTCAAAAGCAACTAAATTTTGATGACTCGAAGTTTTTCTACAATACCATCGACATACAAAGTAAAAAGCATTGGAGACATTACCCGCCTTTAGGAATACCGGAAATGGAACACATTTTGATAGACTGCTGCTATACTTCTATTATACAGAATTTGCTAACTAGTCGAGTCACACCTCAGATTTTTGTGGATGAAGTTGTTTGTCTATAAGCTTGATTAATAAACCAAAATAATTAGTCTTATCGAACGCTTTTCTTAACTCTATGTTCACAATATTACGATTAAGTAAGTTCAGGATATTTTTGGTAACGAACGAGTAACATGTTGACAGCCGACTCCATTTTCAAGCTCGTTTAGATGATTTAAATTGACAACGTCACTGAAATAATAAAATATAAAAAGTTAATATTTTAGAAATATAATATTTTCGGCTTTATAAGCTTGATGTTATCATCGTGATGTCCTTTCTCATGCTTTTGGACTTTGGAACAAAAATTACGAACCCGCCCTAAAAGCCTTCATGTGCCAAATTAAACTTGAGAAAAGTGAGACGATTCTTTCAAGAATACCCCAAAATGGATGGGCAAAAATTTAATAATTTATCTAGGCCTATCTAAATTATCGAAGATAGTTATTATTATAGTTAAATTATCATTATAGAAGATTATCAGATTTCAGATTCAATGTTAGATTATAATTTTTTTCTATTTGAAGTTTCAGTGTCGCATATTATGCTTCAACATCTCATGCATTGAATAGTATTCTGTTTCTCATTTAAAGTCAGCCTTTCTCTTGTAAATTTATGTTCAATATCAGATTTCTCCAGTTAGCCTATGTCCATGTTATGTGGAATTTTTTGCTTAAAAATGATAAACAAATGACCGATTGCACTCCACTATTATAATTAGAATAATCTAGTTTAAACTTTTTTCGGTAAAGTTAGAATTCCAAACTTCACCTAATTCGCAATTGCTTTTCCTACTACAGTTTTCCAGGTCTTCTGTGGAAACTTTCTTCAGAAACAACCTCCTTCATCTTATGGACATGTTTGGTGAACTCTCGTTGCTTCAATCATATTATTATAAACGGTTAAAACTTCGATTCATATCATGAGGATGTCCACAGATTACAATTTTATTATTACTTTCATTATTAACCTTACTTGCTGTTTGATTGGTTTAATTTACTTTCTTCAGTTACTAGATTCATCTTTGTTTTGTGTTTAGTTTATTACTCGTTTTTACTTTTGCTACTTACATTTTATCATTTTCTTTATAATAAAATAATCTTTTGCACATTCTTCACGTCTCTTCATAGTCATGCAGTCGCCTTGACTCGCCCATTTAACTTTATTTATATTTTCTACTATAACTATTTGGCATTCTCTGTATTTACCTGAAGTTTGTTCACCTATGACATGGTTTTTGGATCGGCAAGTTTATCTCTTGCTAATTGACGCCGTTGTCGTAACTACTCTAACATTGCCCAACCAGGTGGGCCAATTATTACCTGCTCGTTTTTAAATGCGATTCTTCGTATCGCCACCGTTCTCCGAGTTGATACCTTTCAGTGAGTTGTTCTGTAAAGACGTCATTCACAGTCTCTCTCTCTCTCCGTCATACCATTAACACCAACCGGTTATTCTTTTTGAAGATGCGTTGCTCGCTGTCTCAATGCATCGCCTGTATTGAGAGCGCCTTCATTGAAAGAACTCTATCGCTGCTGAGATTTCTAATGATGACAACTTACTGTTTATTGCCCATGCATTAGAGGCCGTTTGCTAGAAGTCGGGGTAGAGCTGTCAGAGTTTATTATCCTTCTCCCTATCTGCCTGTGACAGTCGCAACGACTATATGCATGACACACACACTATATTGAAAAGTTATGTGACGATGTAACGTCGTCGTCGTTTCTTCTTTGACTAATTTACGATACCGCAAACGACGCTATCGAGTAATGACCTCCAGTCGCAATTTCTCAACATTTCAACTAAAAATCGAGCTGTGCTGCCTTTCGATGAAAACAATTATATGTCGATTAAAGTTACTACGGGTGTTGCATAGGACATGAGAGGAAATAACGAGGGAACGACGACGACGATGATGATAATGATGACTAAATACAAGATAAAGAGAAACGACGTCAAACAACGAGAAATGACGTCATAGGTGGGTGACAACTTTGTTGCACTGTTTATTCACCGTTTTTCAACGAAAACGTTTGCACCATTCAATTTCGAATAAAAACAATTTGATCACTTTACCGAGCAAATTTAGTGGCACAGCACTCCATTTCAAAGACTCTATGTTGAATATTTGTATAATAAGAATAAAATCATACAAAGTAAATATGAACTGTGAAAGTTTGTAATCTGTGCGTGCACTTTTAAAATCAGAATGTAAATGCCTAAGTTTGTAATTTAAGTCTCTAATATTGTGTTTATTCCTTGAATTGGTGAATGGAAGAATTATAAAATACTAAATTCTTTGCGTCTTTGATGCGTAGCATACTACGTAATATTCACTGATTTGATATGAATTTCAAATAAAGAAAATTGATTGAAATCAACCAAAATATTATGTAATCAAATAATCTATAATTCTCTTAGATTGTCTGCTACTAGCCTACTATAATTCACTAGGCTATTGCGAGCAAAACGTAACAAGAGCAAAACGTAACTATAGTCATTTTTCCAAAAGAGTAGTCAAGAAACCTTTGATAATGTTCATACTGTTTGATTAATTAAGGCATGATGATCACAATTTCTGCTATGTGATACTAAATACTGGATCTGCTTGGGAATGCAAGAGAAAGATAGAAATCAGGCCCGTAACCAGAATTCAATTTCGGAGGTTGCCGTCTAACAATTTTTAAAAGACCTCTATGAAGTTTTTGTTTGGGAGAGGAGTGGCCGGAAAATTTATTCTGGAGAGTGAGGTGGAGAGCACATAGCAGCAAACAAATGTTGAAGAAAAAAATAATTTTTGGTTGGGTTAAACCCGATACCTCCTAAATACGGTTCTGATAGAAATATCTGAGTAATTTGCTAAATAAATGCTAAAAATCCAAGCAACATCAAAATATCTAATATTTTGATCAAAATATCTAATATTTTGATGCATACATTCATTAGAAATTAATTGTATACTTTTTCTGTACACCGGAGGAATTTGGGGGAATTAATTCATCAGATATTATTGATTAATTTCTCCACAATAATGCCTGCTGCGTCCAATTACCTTGTCCAATTTATAAAAACGATGTGAATTTCTGAGTCTAACCGCGTGCTTTCTTTATAAGTTGTGCAGGACCCTTATAAGTGATCGGATTCGTTTGTATCAAAGTAGGAACATCCGTATACAGCACAATATGCTTGTAATTAAACCACAAAATGCTTGTGATTAAATCACATAGGCCTATGCTTATGATCTGAAAGCAAACCCCACTTCTGTTCTGATTTGCAATCTTTAACGTTGACCCCAAGCACAATGCTTGAGGCGTGGATTCTTTATCAAAGAAACAAAGCTACTGAGCAACAACCGTGCCTGTAGTAGAACTGGGATCGGTATCGCATAAGTCGCACACGCTACCACTGAGCCACTGACGTTCACCATAAGGACATAGAGGGTTGCGTGCACGCATACAACGAGGCATACGCACAATAAACAGCAAGCGAACACTCAAGTTGAGTATTTGAAATGTTGTATTTGATACAAATCAATCACAATTTTCAATGCAAAGCTATATCAACAGAGCGTATTGTACAGTATATAACAACTAGATCATAAACACAACTTTCTTGCAAATATACAGGTATTCATAAAGCCGTTATTTAATTGCAACCCATACTGATCATCTTTCATCAGAAACAACATCAGAAGCAACATCTCTCACACGTGCTCCCAGTGGCCGAATGGTTAACGAAACCACAACAAATGGTCTGCAGCACAAACCGCACGAGGTTCAACTCCCCGGCAGGACGAATATTTTAACTACAATATCTTCTTCAGCTTCTGAACTACTAAACCATTGTCTATATACTTGTGCAAAGTTCAGGAGAAACCCATAGAGTGAAAATAGTGTTTAATTTCAACTGAATAACTGAAAGTTATCGAAATCAAGAGGCGCAGGATAAAAAGTTGTACAAAAGTTGTATTAAGAAAATTTCACGGTGTGACGTCACGCATGTCTATGATGTGACGCCACTATAATATATATTATGAAGTCACTATATCAATGACGTCACTGTATGTTGGCTCTGCAGTATTTCACCTCACTGTAGAGTCATCAAATTTCGAAGTGACTTGAAAAATTTGCAAAATTGCAAGGTATCCAATGTCACAACCAGTTCGAGCTTTAGCTAAGCAAACGATGTGTAACCTAATTGCATCTTAACGGTACTGATCAATGCAACAAGCTCCAGCAGCACAAAATAGAACAAGCTATGTACAATAGAAGGCACCAGACTCACGAAATAAATCAATAAAAATAAAACAATATTTCGTACTGTACATTCGAGATATGACGAAATAAATTACATTTAATTGCACAAAAATATATTTACATCATTTTCCGAGAATAAATTCACATTCGCATGTTGCGCTGTCCTATATATGTGCAAGTATTTAATACGCACAATTTCTACTTGCATACCTGTATTTCATACGCACAATGGCCATTTGCATACATGTATTTAATACGCACAATTTCCACTTGCATGCATGTACTTAATACGCACAATTTCTACTTGCATACCTGTATTTCATACGCACAATGGCCACATGCATACATGCATACATGCATTAACATGCACAATACCTGCATTCATGTATTTCATACGCACAGTTTCCACTTGTATTCATGTTTTTCATACGCACAAATTTATGTGAAATTTCTGAACTGTTCAACAGTTTATTCAGATTCACAAATACGAACAGCTTGAGAAGGAAAAGTCATGTTGTCTTCAAACTGTTCAGATCGTAATCACCATGCACAATTGTACCTACATAGAACAGTAAGTTAATTTAAGAATGGGAAAAATAAAGTTAGTCGTAAAAATAGGAAAATAGAACTCATTGAAGGCACATAACACATGCAAAACGAGTTAGCAGGACCTACAATTCAAGCAAATAGCGCCTTACGAATAATAAATTATTGTGCCATGTATTTGTTCTTTCTACTCAAGAACATCGTTATGTATCACCTCGTGTACTCGTATATTGAACAATGTCGTTTTGTATTAATGCCTTTTCCTGGTCGGGCAGATTCAGTTTCTCTCCATCTCCACATAGCTTCATCTCTGTCAGATATATCAAATATGTATGTCGCTTCTCAAAGTTGTGTATCTCAACCTATCTCAACTTTCCATACATCAGCCATAGTTTGCCAAACTTCACTCTATCTCAAAATGCCGTATCTCAACCAGGTCAATATCGCAGCTATATCGTAAATCAAAATGCTATAAATCAATCAAGCTCTTCTCGGCTATTTTAACCATGCTAATTTTAAGAATGCTATAACTCAATTAGTCTGTGTCTCACGAATCATGATGTCACATATCTTTTACCTCGACTACGCGAATATCTGATGTTACAGTGTAGCATCAGTTCAATAATGGAAATGTTACTCTTCAAGTACAAACAATACAATATTCAGATCATTGCTTAGCAAATATTACATAGTATTAAATACAAAATCATTGTCATATATTTACACAGAATTTAAGTTACCTTCGTCAAAGTTCAAGAACAATAAAATACAGCTTAATAAGCAGGATAAGAAACAAAGTATGTACAAAGGAAAATAACTCAGCTGAACCATTTCTGCCGACATCATTGGTCACGACAGACAACCAATTAGATTATTTTAGAACTTGGCCCTCGCCCCGGGCTCGAGCCGGGAAACTTGGTCTGTGGTCAGTAACTTGGCCAGGCAGGGGGATCCTTACAATGTTTATCAATATTGCACTTATATCCACGATTCTAATGAAAATTTTCGGTTCTTCAACTAAGCGAGGTGTTCTAGCATATCGATATGAACAGTTGACGAAAAGCCTGCTTGGATGTGCATACATTGTTACCAGAGTCATTACCGTCTTTGCTATCATATTCGTCATTATCGTCCTCAACATTATAGTCATTATAATCGTCATCGCAACAACTAAATATAATTGACATAAACCTACTCTTGATCAATTCCTAAAATTGGATAATTATAAAAATTTTTAAAATATCTAATATCCAATATCCAATTCAATTTATTAAAATATCCAGTTTATCTAATTTTAGCACTGCCTCCCACTCGCCCCCTTGCCTGGCCTCCATTGTCAATCAAAAAGCACATCAACTAAAATGTGATCACAAAATAATTGGCACAAGTTATACATAGCAATCCTAAAATAAATATTTTCATTGGTAAGACTGCCAAAGGCCATTAGCAACGAATTTAAATACAAATATCATAATATTAGCTCTTAGTATTTGTAACACTTAACTATACTGAGCAGATTAAAAATATATTCAATATTACAAGGCAGTTTCTAAATCACAGAATCAAAAATAATGTAAGGCATGATAAGTGTGCAGCCTATTAAGGACCTATTCAATGACATCAGTTTGAAAATGCAATATCATTTCGAACATATCAACAAAGTTTATCTTAATAAGCAATAAATATGTAATGCCGTTATTCTGAATTTCTCTAGGATCAACCCCGATAAATGAGTTTTATGATTATAGGCACGATGATACCACGTCTGCTCGACAGTTATTCCAATGGGTGATGAGACCATATAAATATCAATTTGAAAAATATGATTTTAAGTTGGCACAAAGCCAACAAACTACAGTACCTAACTAGTGGTATGCGAGTATGAAGAACAAGGACTATAAAAGCCGAAACAATACGCTAAAGCATTTAAATTTACCTTGGCCTCCTGATACATTAAAATTAAAAAGATTTAAAAGTTTAAAAAATATTAAAATATGCATAAGGTAGATGAGTATTGAGCTCAGGAACTCAATTAAAAAGAATGTTTGTATCATCTAAACGTGCGTAACAAGCTTGAATCGGCAATTAAAATTATGCGAGAAATATCGTGAACTGTTTAAAGATCACGCATAATTTCCATTATGCCTGGAAAAACATTATGAACTGTTTAAATATTCAAGTTTACATAAGATAACGTTTACAAATATATCGAGAGATTCGAGTTGCTTCAAAAGCCAATTATTTAAATGCACCACTGCAGCAAATAAATAAAAATATTAAAAAATCATGCTACAGTATAACAAAGAACAAATCAGGAAAAAAAATTAGCATTCAAGGCCGCATGAAGAGAATAATATTGTGTAAAGTGTCAGATTCTCTGTATAATGTTTACAATTTATTCTCTAACCGGAGTCAGGTGATCACTAAAATTAAAATTAAAAGTATGAACAATATAAACAAAGAAAAAGTGAAAATATAAAATTGATTATTCAAATAGTAAGAGAAGAGAATAAAGGAAAAGAAAAGAGAG